>CAKNXH010063868.1:16245-27485 GCA_932178445.1 Andricus quercusramuli
AGTGTCCCACCTGCTCAGGAACCTGTACAGGATCCTTTATAGATACTTTTTGCAAATGTGTCCCACTTGCACTGAAACCTGTGCAGGATCCTCCCTAGGGAATTTCTTGCAGTAACATCCACGATAATACAGGAACCTGTACAGGTATTTGAATATCCAGGTTCCCGTACACGAACGTGCGCAAGTTCCCTCGCAGGATCCGCGGCAGAAACCGGTTTACCAGGAACCTGCGTACGTTCCAAAGGAACCTGTCAGGTTCCTGCACAGGTTCCTATACAGAAATTTTCAGCTGGGGAGTCACATAGTCCGGTCTTTGGGTACAGTAATGATGTCATTTTTGTCGGCCTGTGTAATCATTCGATGAGTTAGCATTTGGAATTCATTTTTCCAGGTTACATTACCGCCTACATGAGCCTTAAAATCGGGTCATATCTTTTTGTGGAAAAATTGAGAAATTGAGGGTTAAGACATAATCACTAAAAGGATTGTTTTGCAAGCACACTGTAAACAAAATTTTGGGAATTTTCCCAAAAAGTTTGGGAAGCTTTTCCCACAATCACTTTGGGAATATTCCTAAACATTCGAGGGAAAAAGTCCCAAAGAATTATAGGAATTTGCCCAAGAGCTTGGGAAATTTCTCGACACATCGTGAGGAAAATTCCCAACATTGATGGGAATTTACTTAAGAGTTTGGGAATTTTCCAAACGTTTAATGAGGAAAATTCTGAAGGAATAGGGGAAGTTACTTAAAGGTTCGGAGATTTTCTTCATGAAATGTGACAGAAAATTCCCAAAAATGATGTGAATATAATTAAGAGTTTGGACATAATCTAGTATGACAGTCGATCGCGTGTTGAATCGTTTGTCAAAATTTTGGTTGTTTACGGGCTGAGTTCGTGCAGTGTGACCTATAAAGTGATTTAAAAATAACTAATTGTCACTAATGTTCACTTTTCTAGTGATTTGTGAGTGTTATAACCAGTACCGCTAACAATTTTAAGCAAAATTTGTTGTTCAAACCGCCAAATTTCAAGGTCATTGTGTCAGGTGAACAGCGTGAATAGTGTGTTAGTGCTGCCAGCTCTGTGTTAAGTCAATTACTCGATACAATGGTTCTCGAAATCTCAGAGGATAAATTTGAACTTTTGATGCAAAAAATGGGGAATCTGGACTCCTCACTTTCAGCTCTCAATAGAAAAATTGACCATCTTACACTGGAGAATCAAGACCTCAAATTCGAGCAAGAAAAACTCAGGTCGGTTATTACAGAACAAGACCGGAGAATCGAGGCAATGGATAGAGCGCTGAGAAGCAACAACTTGATGGTTTTTGGTGTTCTTGAGGAAGACGACGTGGACCTGGTGCAATCAATATGCAGTATTTTCAAGCAGCATCTTAATATTGAAATACGCTCTGACCAGGTGGAATCTGTTAGACGGATTGGAGGGGAAATCCGGGACAGACCCCGTCCCCTTCTAACTCAGCTACTTTCCTTTCGCAATAAGAAAATGATCTTATCGCAGCTGAAAAAATTACGCGGTACTGGGATCAGCATTGCGGAGGACTATACCAAAAAAGTCCAAACGGAAAGGAAGGCTCTGCTTCCATACCTTAAAGAGGCTCGAAATTGTGACCTGAAAGCTTCCTTAAGCTATAATACAATATACGTGGATGGCAAAAAATTCGAGTCCAAAGATTTGTCAGCGTTAGAGTCTGTTATCCAGAAAGCTAAATTATCAGGAAATAGGGCGAAACCAGTTGAAAGAGGGAAAATTAAGGAAGCAAGTGGCATACAGGGAAAGGCGAAGCGCAAGGCCTCAGAATCCTCACCAGCCAATATCACAGAGCAGGCGAGAAATCCTACGAAAGGAAATTTTCACAATCGTCTGTCATCAACCAGGGAGACGAAGAAGAAAAACATAAATGGTTAAATAAGCGAAACACATCAGGACGAGTCGACAATGCTACAAACTTTTTCTTCTGGAACTGTCATGGTTATGTAATATTATTAAACTCCTGTATTAATTATGATAATTTTGATATTATAGGAATCGTCGAAACATGGCTCACTCAAATTCCCAAAAACTTGTACGCGGATAATAAATATAATCACTTCTTTTCTAACGCTTTAAAAGAAAAATTAAGAGGTAGAGCCAGTGGCGGCCTAGCCCTTTTTATAAATAAACTTTATTATAATAGTGAGATCATAGACAAATCAGAGTATTGGATATTGGTTCGAATTTATAGCGCAAATAAAATTAATTTTATTGTAGGAATCTGCTATTTTAACCCGACGGTAGATACAGAAGTAATCCTTCAACTTTTCAAAGAAACCTTATGTGCTCTGTCAGAGAAATACAACAACGTTCCTATCACTATATATGGCGATTTCAACAGCAGGGTGGGGTTAATAAGCCAGGGTCCACCTGATATGTTTACTCACACAAATTTTTCAATGTACCGGGAAAGCCACGATCTTGCGCAAAACAGGAGGGGGCTGGGATTGGTAGAACTGATGGAGTCGAATAATTTTTATCTTTTAAATGGTAGATTGCGGAGCGACACTCCAGCCCACTTCACTTTTGTTAATGCAGGGGGTAAAAGTGTCAATGACTTGGTTTGGTGCTATGCTGAGGCATTAGGTATACTTAATGACTTGAAGGTGGATCAATCCACACATACGTCGGATCACTTCCCGGTCTCAGTCTCCTCTTGTTGCTCGCCCACCTCAGATGGTCACTTAAGGGCGCTGAATGTAAACAAAAACAAAAGCTTGGCGTTTCTGAGATGGACAGATGACAAACGGAAGATATTTTCGAACGAATTATACTTATCTCACAGACTAGAATGTAATTTTGAGAAATTAGACATAGATCATCTCAATTCTACCCTTACCGAAGCTATTATCGACAGCGCCAAAAAAGCAGATATGTGGTCAGTGAGAAAAAATGATACTGAGAAATTTTACCGTGACAAACCTTGGTTTGACTCTGACTGTCACCAAAGCAAAGCATATCTTTCTAATGCGTTGAAAGAAGCCAGCAGGGCAAATTTCTCGGATGAGGCTAAGGTGGTTTATGTTAAAGCTAAAAAATCGTACCAAGCACTGATAGTTTATAAAAAAGAAAGTTTCGAATCCAATATCCTGGCGAGTCTTGAGTGTGTCAACGATAGCAAAACATGTTTGGATACTGTTAATAGATTCAGAGGTTTAATGATCAAATCTACAATCCTTACTACAAAAGCTTGGGAAAACTTCTTCCGTCTGACACTTCCTCTCAGACGTCTGTCACCGTCATTGCTTACAGATGTGTGACACCCATTATTGGATAGCAGAATTACAGCTAACGAAATCTTTTTTTCAATTAACAAAAGTTAATTAAATAAGGCTCCAGGGCCGCATCAAATCTCAAATAATTTTTACAAAAACTTGACGCCCAATTGGCTTCTTTATCTTGAAACACTTTTCAATAAAATACTTGAGAATGAATATATACCGCGGGATTGGACAAAATCTTTAAGGCATATGATACATAAAAAAAAGACCAGGTCAATCCCAATAACTACCGACCTATTGCCCTTTTAAACTCACTTCCTAAAATTTTTACGCAAATTCTATTGGCTAGATTAGAAAAATGGGAGTCAATGTGTCATATTATTCCGGAAGCGCAAGCAGGTTTTCGCCTAGGTAGGGGCTGTATGGATAATATTTTCACCTTGGCATCTGTTTCACAAATTTACTTACAAAAAAAGAATAGACATATCTATGCCATTGTTGTGGATTTCTCAACAGCTTTTCCATCGGTCAATCACGCTCACATCTGGTCGAAACTTTTCGATATTGGAATCAGCTCAAAAATAATTAGGATTATAAAAAGTCTATATGAGAGAGCCTCAACTTGCATCAAAGTGGGGAACGAGTTCTCAGAGGAATTGCCGGTCACTGAGGGAGTTCTACAGGGAGAGATTTTGAGCCCAATTATGTTTAACCTCTTAACCTCCGATATCGAGATTTTTTTTTAGACAAAAAGGTCTTGTGCTAATTTACGCGGATGATTTAATTATTTTTAAATAATCTAAAATAGACGCAATAAGAAAACTCAATGCTCTCCAGAAGTATTGTAATATAAACAAACTTGCGGTTAATAACAACAAAACTAAATACACTATATTCAAGAAAGGTCGGATCAGCGCAAAACTCCTAGGTCTGAAATATGATGGTATCTCTTTGGAGTTTGTTTCGTGTTTTTAATGCTTGGGTACGATTTTCTCTAGAACAGGTGCTTTCAACTTAGCTGCACATGCAGCAGTTAGCAGAGCCAACTCAGCCTCAGCCTCGGCGTTCAATACTCTAACTAGAACTAAGTGCTCCTCATGGTCTTCCGTTATTAAAATTCATGACTTTATTATAAAGAGTTCCTTATTGTATGCGGCTCACATTATCGGATTAAATTATCTAGATGTCTTCGAAAAAGCACAAGTCCGTTTTTTCAAAAATCTTCTGCGCCTACCCAGAAATACGCCTGACTTTGTTGTCAGATTGGAATTAGGTCTACCATGTGTGTCATATCAAATATTAAAAATGGAGCTGCATTGGGCGGCGAAGATTTTCGATATGGAAGACTAGCGCTATCCGAAACTTTGTATGCTAAAATTAGTCGAAACTGCAAATAACAAAAATTTCAAATATAACTGGCTAGGTCAACTTATTAGATGCTTGGAGGGTGCAGGAATAAGACACAATTTCATGGATCTCAATGGTCCCAATCTTTTCACTCAAATCGATACTGTAGCTGATAGATACCATGACTTTTTCCATTCGCGGGATCTGTTACGATTGGAAAACAGCAACTTTAGTTATATATACAGTAAAATTTTACACAATGATGCGCTACTCCAGCAATATCTGCTATTCAAAGCTCCTTTCCTATTTAAGCGCATTTTCGCTCAAATAAGAACCTCCTCAAGGATCATCATTAAGCTGACCTCTAAAGCTGGAACTCGATATACAACTCAGGGTGGCCGCTGGACCGGGAAACCGGGAAATGACCGGGAATTTTTTGGGACCGGGAAAAACCGGGGAATGACCGGAGATTTTTACGGTGACCGGGGATTTTTAAAGTTTTCAAAGAAATTTGGTTTTGGGCTTGAAAGTCATCGATCAAGAGATCAAAAAACTGGTTCACTAAATGTAAAAGCGTTTACTACTGCGAAATATTTCACATATGTTTTGCATTAAGTCAAAACCCTGTGATATCGTTTCGTTTACAAAACAAATTCCTGTTGTAAAGTTATATTTTAGTCACTAGGTGGGTTAGTTCAACATTCAATATTTCTGCTAGTTAAAAACCCGATGATTTTTTTCAATTCGTGCTGAAATTTCATGATATTATAATGTTACCTCTAGAAACACATAAACGCTCTCTCTAAAAGCAATATTTACTAAGGGTTATATTCAAGTAAAGAAAGTATTTCTAACCTTAAGTTAGGGTAAAAATCGCTTAGTTTGTACTGAATCGGTCAGTATTATGTATATGAACAAAGTTTGTGTTATCTTCAACATAAATTAAAGTTGATATTTTCAGAATATTAAACAAACAGATGTTTTGAAACGCTTAAAAGCATGACCGGGAAAATTTGTTTGATGACCGGGAAATGACCGGGAATTTTTTTCACCGAAAAAAGCGGCCACCCTGCAACTTTGTAAGTACATGTGTAAAAAAGAGAGCTTCCTCTCTATTCGAATAATACACTGCCCGAACTAGACCAGTATGACGTAACAACCTATTCTACATACGATATTATAACTTTTCATTCATTTTTATATTTATATTAATTTGATCGATTTTTGTAATAGTTGCCTTCCCTTGTCACAGAATCTTGTATTCTCAGAGGCAATAAATATACATACATACATACATACATACATACATACATACATACAAATTATATAACAAAACTATATTCATGATCTATATCAATAAATAAATACACTAAATAGATAAAACAAATAGGATGGGAGAGCCTCCAACTTCGATTGAGTCCATTTCAGCTCATGAAATAATATTCTGCAATTCTTTGCATCAATTTTATTACTCGTGCATCTGGTTTCTGATTCCCATTCTGCTCTTCTTGCCGTTTGTTTCCTTCAGAAGGATTTATGCTTAGGAGCATCCTGAAACAAAGACGAAGTCCTTTACCATAGTGTTTACGAATGGAACAGCAGATCATTCTGAAAATTTGATCAGGGGTTTGATTGTGTATTTTCACAATCACCTTCACATTCACTTGTCACCTGTCACTTTTCGGAAATCCGATCCACATGCCAATTTCCAAATTTTGAACGTCATTCACGAGAGCTAAAAACCTTTCAGAGAATCTTATAATATTTATATCTGATGATCAAGACGGGACGTTCAGAATTTTTAATTTTAAAGATCATCTTCTCGTCATCGGCAGGATCCTGAAAATATCAGTGAAGATCATCATTCAGGAAAATCAATTCGATGAAGTGAATTACAAAATAATAGAGAAAACTTGAAAGAGAAAAATATATCGATGGAATACTTACAACCAAAATGAAGATATCATCTTCCTTGAAATAACATGAGACGTATTTCAAGAGAACAAGAGTTTCTGGAACTTTACTGCTCAGTTTTTTTCCGGCTTTTCTCGAATTTTCCATTTGTTCTCTTCGGTCCTTACATAATTTTGGGTCATTCTTATTTTGCTTATACTTCCGTGCGTAGCTTTCAAAATATTTGTTAATAACAGGAAGTCCCGCTTAGCTGTCCCATACTTTTTAACGGCTAGCTCCTTCGTTCTGTCAAATGTATTATCGCCATCGTTTTTGGTTCCAGCTGTCTTCTTCTTCTTGCGAGGTTGTTTTAATGAATCTGGTTTCAAGTACCTAGTACTCTCGTAAATACGGGTCGTCAATTCTTCAACTCCATCAGAAAAAACGCCGTCCGCAATGTCGAGCGTGACTCTTTGCTCGAAGGCTTTTGGAAATTTTGTCACTATCGATTTAGCTAGAGCTCTAGCTGTTGGTTTACACCAATCTCCTAATGTTTTCGAAATGTATTTAGTCTTTGATTTTATGATGTCTATCTTCATTCCACCAGGATTTCCGGAATATTTCTGAATTCTGCGGGGGTTATTTCATGGAAAGGTAGAGGTGGAATCTGTTCTTGTGTATTTGGTGACCAGATCCGACTTGTCGTAGGAGTGGTCGGATAAAAGTCACTCCTCTGGGGCACTGTAAAATACAAAAAATGTCCATGATATAAGGGATGAGTTATGTAGACGTCCATTGTACTTCTTGAAACGATCCTTTCCCCCTACATAGTGATTTATTGTTTATTTTTTTATTATTACCTTCCACATTCCGTTCTGATGTAATAGGGTCAAGGGGTACCCTTTTAGGAACTGTTTTCCACTTTTCGTCTTCCAGCAGAATCATCAGTTTAACGGATCCATAATTCGAGTAATCCTCTGCGTAGTCCTTCATAATCTTAAAGTCATCGATTTCTGTTCCATCTCCTTTAAGGACAATCTACGTTATAAGTCAAACTGTAAAATAGAGTTGGAATCGATTGATATTTTCAAAGTTAACCCTAATTAAGCTTCTATTGTGTCCACCTACATCGACGACTTTGAACATCTCTATAGCTGACCTGCAAAATGCAATATGATATACGTGGTGAGACCCAACAGTGATAATATTTAGTGATCATGGAGTTTTTGTGTATGAAGTAACAAGACACTCAGGGTCATTACTATTGGTAGTTTGGAAGGAGAAACATTGTGTCAATCTTAATTGCAGTTTGATTGTTGTGAAAAGAAGAATTTTCAAATCAGGGAATTTCGTTGGAACTGTGGAATTTTTACATATACTATTTGCTATGGAAAAATTTACATTTTTTGCATTTCCTATTCAATATATTTTTAGTTTTGAAATTGCAAAAAAAATTCCAAACGTTTCGAAAATTTCAAAGATTTTGCAAATATTTTATAAGATTCCAAAAGGTATCGCAGAAATGTCAAAATCTGACATAGATTTTACATACTTTGAAAGATTTCAAGAAATTCACAAAGATTTAAAACTATTTGAAGGACTACAAACGTTTCAAATATTTTTTATGTTTTCAAAATAATAAACAGATTTCAGAAAGATTTCGCAAATATATCAATAAATTTATAAAGTTTTTAAAACATTTCTAAACATTCCACAATTATTTCAAAGAATTTGCAATAATTTAAGAAAATTCCATAAGATTTCACACAAATTTCAAGATCTCACATAGCTTTTACATACTTTAAAAGGTTTCAAGAAATTCACAAAGATTTCAAAATATTCAAAGAATTACACAAAAATTTCAAATATTTTAAACAATTGCAAAATTGTTTACAAGAATACAAGAGGTCTCAATTATTCCACTTATTTCAAACAAATTCACCATGGCTTGGATTGGCTACCGTAAGGCATCCGATAACACGAACAATGAACTACTTATTAAGCTCCTTGAGTGTCTGGAGGTGCATCCATAAATAGTGAGATGCATAAAAGAGCGTATGCTCTTGCGGCGGACCAGAATTGTCATAACATCTGACAAAAGACAAGTGGCTACAAGCTATATCACATGTAAGAGGGGGATCTTCCAAGGAGACTCTCTAAGTCTGATACTTTTCTGCATCTCCCTCTTGCCTCTATCTACTGTGCTCCGAGGCAAAAGCTCTGGATACCTATGTAGCTCGCCGAACAGAAGCGAATATAAGGTCAGCTACCTTTTATACATCTACGACCTTAAACTCTATGCTTCTTGAAACAGGAGCTTAACATCCTTGTGGAGCCGGTAAATAGGTATTCTAAAGCGATTCGCATGAACATCGGACTGGACAAGTGTGCCTGCGTCCACCTACACCAAGGGAGACTAGAAAACTACATCATCGCGTGACGATCAGGATGTTTAACTCATAGGTGGAAATCAGGGACCCGACCGAAACTTTCGTTCCATTTCGTTATTGATAGAAAAAAATAATTTTTTACTAAGCTTCAATCTGCTATCTCTAGATATGGCTGAAATTATATAATATATGAAATTACATCGATGATTGGATTCAAATGATTTGTTTTAATTGGCAGTAACGAAATGGAACGAAAGTTTCGTTCGGGTCCCTGGTGGAAATACCATTCAACATCTTGGTATTGGAGAAGCATATACATATCTTGGAATACCGCATGCGGAAGACCAAAATGTGGGTGTGTTAAAAACTCGAATTCCTGTACACGACTTTTGAGCACCAAAGGTGTTAGTGATGCTAGGCTATGTGTAGTGTCGCTGGAATCAAATGGGAGGCCAAACTCCTCTGCGGCCCTATCTGCTGCACGGTATAGAAACGCCGCAACATTGACGACTTCATGTTGATGTACGAGTCGCATAAGAGAATCAGTGCTATTTAGAACTGAGCAAGCTGTAGTCAGAATAGTTCTCCGATGAAGACGATCTAAGCTTAGCAAGCCTCTATCCCCTTTATGTCGAGGGAGGTATATTCGAGATACGGAAGATCTAGGATGATGACTTCGATGGATTGTCATTATCTTGCGTGTGCTTCGGTCAAGTTGCTTCAACTCATCGACGTATCATTTTACTGATCAACGAACTCGAGTCCGTTGTGGAGAATGATTAGTGTAAGATCTACTGGAATTTCTCATTCTCTACCACTCAACGTATCAGTACTACGAAGCCTGATATTTTCCTCCAAGATCTGAGGACCAAGATCATTTACGTGATGTAATTCTCGGCACCAGCCGATGGTAGTATCACGGCAAAGGAGGAAGAAAAACGGGCGAAATATCAAGCACTTTTTTTCGAGCTGAGCAAGCTGTACCAAGGCTACAAAGTCCATCTTGTAGTTCTCATAATCGGCTGTCTTGGAGGTATGAAAGCTTCATTTGTTAGCCAACTCAACAAGATTCCAGCTTGCCAGAGTCAGGCTGATTCCATCGCGAATCGGATGCAAAAGGCTGTACTTCTGGGATCACTTCATCCGGTCCGTCAACACTGTTCCTCATAACATTCTACTAAGATTGGTAGCTCTAGAAAAGTATCCAGAGGTGAAACTTTCATCTCCAACTGTCCCATCTGCCGAATGCGGTCAAATGCGGCTAGAGACCTGACTCAAAGGAACAGTGTTGCCTGATGTTATGTCGCGTAAATTTCCCGCTCTTCCTTACCTTCTGGGCGTAAACGTTCCAGTTGTGTCGGGATTGGTTGTTTTAAGATACCATGATCGTAGCTTCCGGAGCCTACAACTTCTCATATAACTGAATTTTAATTAATCATTTATAATTCAATAATGAATTTTAATAATTGTAAGTTATCAAATAATGATCATAATAATTATTATCATTATGATAATTATAATTGATTACGATAAAATAAATAATAATTATTCAATTATTACGTACAATAATTAAATTATTATTATTGATCATATCGTAATAATAATTATCCTTATGATAATTATAATTTATAATGATATAATAATAATTTAATTATTATACGTAATTATTAAATAATGAATTATTTTACAGTGCACAGCTTACCCGATGCTCACTGATTACATTGCGATGGTACATTTATATTTATATTTACATTTGTTTTTCTACTAAAGTAATTTATAACAATTTCCCAAAAACCAGCTTAATTAGCGATGTGGAGTAAATCTGAGGATACGGCAAACTTTGAAAATCAAAAATTTACTTTAGTAAATTTCATGAAAACGACATGACATGAGCTAAAAGGAAAACAAACTTTGCATTCAGTTCAATTTTTTGTTACATTAATGAATAAACTTTAAAGTAACAAAATAGTGCTTACATTACATCGAAGAATTGCTTTTTCTGAGCTTTCAATGCAAAATTTGTAATCAGCTAAAAAGGTTAGTTGAAATTGAAAAAAAAACATCTCGATATGTCCATTCTTTCATGAATTTTTTCCAATTTGTACATTTTGTACGCGCGAATTCAATTTCAGTGCCAGTGTCAACCAGGCGGAAGAAACCTCCCCCACTCTGCCGTCATACACTGCGACCGACCTTGGTCGTAAATAAACCACTATTCTAAACAGTATTTTCGCAACTGATTTTTCTGACAATTATATTACAATTAGTATCAGTATCCAGTTCATAATATTTACCAATTTCAGCTGTGTCTCTTGGAATTGACGACTGCACTA
>CAKNXH010063868.1:27585-61644 GCA_932178445.1 Andricus quercusramuli
CCCCCGCCCTATTAAGGTACAGAAAATATTTTCATATTAAAATCATGTAGAAATTGTAAGTTTCGATTTACTCTAACGCCGATTGTTTAGGAAGAAAATTACAGAACTGATTACATTTTTTCTTTACGAGAAAAAAACGTACTATTCTTGTGCAGCGATTCTTAGCGTACTTAAATACTCAAAAATCAATTAGTGGCTCAGCGTACATGACAGTACAAATCTTTAGGATTAAAATTTGTTCACTTTCATGGCTTTTCGACCGCCTAAAAAAAAGTGGCCCCACCGAAACAATAGTCCCTTTTTGAATAACAAATAGCTTTTCACAAAAACTATTTATTATTTTAAGCTCAAATTTCGCATATACTTTCATCTTAACAAAACACACAGTTTCAGAGACTTTAATAGATGTGCATTAGGGTGTGCCAAAAAAAGCTAATTTTCGAATTGCATACCCACCTAGGAGTCAAATTATTCATAGGCGTAATACAACCCTACTCTTTTTTTTTTAATTTTTTGAACAACTCGCATTGTTAGTCATTTTAACACTGGATTTTTTTTTTTCAACCTTAAATTTAAACCACTTATTGTTTACCGATTTTACTTCTATTGCAGAAGTCGTTTTATCGTAGACTGAACAAGGATTTTCTAATATAACATTTACAAAAAATTATTCTTCATTAGATTAATTTACTATTCATGGTCATTTTGAAATATTTACAGATTTCTATAAATTGAAGTGTAAGCGAATAAAACGCGATACATCAAATTCTTGAGCAAATTGATAATAGATTATACTAATTATTCCACCAAGCACAAATTTATAATTGAGGAAAGGTCCGAATCCAGACAATGGTAGGATTAAACGTCACAAAAGGTGTCTGCCCACCATTGACTATTTCCGAGTTTCATGAGCAGGACCGCTGCACTTTCAGGCTACCTAGAGTCGCTCGGGTTCTCAAACGATTGGAGAATTTATAACAAATAATAACGCGAGTCGCACTATCTAATAGTTGTTGAAAAAATTTAAAGAAAAAGGAGTAGGGTTGTATTATGTTCAGGAATAATTTGACTCCTAGGTGGGTATGAAATTAGAAAATTCGCTTTTTTTGCCACACCCTAATGTGCATACACTTTTTGCAAAAATAACTACATTTTGCAAAACGTGCATTTTTGCCGGTTTTTATTACTTTGTGAGGGACCAAATCAAACAATCTCAATGTGCAACCTACAAAATTGAAGATATTTTTAACACGTTCTATTTATAATTAAACTTTTTTTTCGCAAATCAATACTTTGATCACAATCTCCGAAAAGCATGAATTCGCCAACTTCGAACATTGCGCAATTCGCTGGGATCACATATTTTTGCCTGCAAACATACAAGCCTTCATCCCAGGTATGAACACTACTTGATCGCATACCTTGTTTTCATTCTAAAATTTTGTGGTGAAAAAATCCTTTATTTCCTGGACTAAGATGACAAGTTTTTAGTGCGTGGTGAGATTAGTGTTGGTACGTTCATTTTTCATTAACTGCATGGATTCTCATATCAAAACATTCATATTAAAGAACATTTTGTTTAGTAATGTGTCATTCAATTTTGTATTTATTTAATGATAACACGCCTACCCCGAAAGGGAAATGGCTTAATGGTATAATAGTAACTTACTTGAAAAATAGTATACAATGTTGAAGGCAATTCCAGATGATTCAAATTTAAGGTTAGGGAATGTTCATTTCAATAGAAAAATCTCTTTGACTTTTTCTAATAAATGTAGAAAATATTTGCAAAATTTAATGCGCATTCAAGATAGATCCATTTGGACCAAAGAAAATCTACTCTTTTTTTTTGCTTTCATCCTTTGTGAATGTTTAACCTGTAACAGTGCACATAGTTTTAATTTTGCAAATATTTTCTAGTATACATTTATCACAAAAAGTCAAGGGGAGTTTTCTTTTAAAATGAATATTTCCTAACCTCAGATTTCAATCATCTGGCAATATGTTCAAAATTGTATACTACTTTTCAAGTAAGTGTTATTTTTAAATAAATACAAAACTTAGTGACACATTATTAAACAAGAGGGGAGATTACGATATCCATGGCGACAAAGTTTTAATGTGGATTCCTCTAGCATTTTTGTGAGAAACACGAATCTGAAAGTTTTAAATTGATATCTCGAATAGTTCTCGATATATAGATTTTTCAGGTTAAAATTAATAACTTTTGTTTTTTATTTACATTGTTTCATAATGTGTATTCCGATATGATTTTTTTGTGAGAAAAACGAATCTGAATTCTTCAAATCGATCACAGAAATTATGTAAGATCACACCCCTACCCCTTTTCCGAAGCCTCAGGGGAGCGAGAAGGCACCCCTGGTATCTCGGTCACAGCAATAATGTAAGATCACACTCCTACCCCTTTTCCAACGCCTCATGGGTGGCGGAGAGGCACCCCTGTGACTGGTTACAGAAATAGTTCAGGTTTAATATAATACAATTGTTGAATTAAAAAAAAAATGACACAAATTTTTAATAAAGATTCCGACAGGATTGTATGCGAAAAAAAGAATGTGAAACTTGAAAATAGGTATCTCGTTTTTTTTTATTTTACATTATATTTATTCATAATTTATTTCTGATTTTACTTTAAACTATTATCGATCTTAGATCTTTAAAAATTATCATCAGGATTAAAATCGGAATCAAGTTCTTCATCATCTTCGTCGCTGGCGTTTTGTAGATCTTCTTTAATCGTCGTAGGTCGTGGAGTTTTTACTGGTACATGATCTTCTCAATCTTTGGATTCAACTGTTTATGGATCCATTTCTTTTAATTCAAATCCTGGGCGTCTCTAACCGTCAACAATCCCAGGATAGACTTTTCTGATGTCTTCCTGAAATAGCAGTAATATGCCATATATTGTTACAGTAATTTGGGCGTTGTACGATATACAACAGCACACTTAAGTAACTTGTTCTGATTTTCTAAATCATTAATAGTATTGATTGGATTGGAGCTATCAACGTACTGTCCAGTACTATGGTTGGTGAATCCAACTACTTAAAATACTGTTCATCACTAAATCAATTGGAATGTTAGTGAATAAAGATGATACATCCAATGAAACCATAATATGATCAGGAGGAACTGTTCCTTGTACTATTACGTTTTTGAACTCGAAAGAATTTTTAACTTGACTTTCAGGTACCAATAAAGCTTCTTTGAGAATCTATTAAATAACTTGGCCATTTTATAAGTGTGAGTATTAATTAAAGAAACAACAGGTCGTAATTGACAATTTGGTTTGTGAATTTAAGGTAAACCATATATTCTAGGAATGTTAGTGTCATGAATTAGTATATCTCGACGTAATATATTTCCACCTAAATAACCACTTATTCGCCTTATTACTTATTTCTCATATGTTGTGACATCGTTTAATAAATTATGCATTTTCTTATTATACGTTTCTTGGTTAAGAACGACAGTAATGTTACCTTTATCTGCATGTATAATTAAAAGTTGTGTGTTTGATTTAATAAAACATTGTGTTTTTTTAATACTTTGTGCAAAAAACCTATCAGACTGTGAAATTTTATTATTCTGTAAAAAATGTTGTGCTGAATTAAGAACTCTGTGCCTTAGCATATCCCGATCATCTACATTTTCAATCAGTCTAATATGAGACTACATTTTCAACTATATCAAAAACTATATTTCGTTTATCAGTTAGAAAGGATGAACTGAATTTATTTCCCAATCTTAAAACGTCATTAACTTCAGCTGGAATTTTTTGATCACTTAAATTAACGATCCAAGGATCATTCTGACCTGCATTGATTATATCTTTGTGTTTATTAATGTTCAATCGTTCATGAAAGCTACTATTAGAAAGTAAATTTTGTAATTTTTTTATTTAATCGTTGTGTACATTGAAAATTCTTTCCATTATTATTAAGTTGATTTTCTAAAATGTTACTATAGATATTGGATGGTAAAGAGTTTCTTTAGTTGAAACGCTGAAAGCAAAAGCGAAAGAAAAAAAAAAAACGTACGCAGAAGCGAAGTAAAAACGCGCGAGAGCAAAAACAACCTAAGAAAAGGCGAGAGGAAAAACGAGCCAAGAATGAAGGGGAAGGGTTCCCCCACTTTGCTCCTTTACATCACGTGGTCGGTTTCTCTCCTCGACGGTCAACTCGGCCATCGTCGTGTAAAGCCGAAAATGCACGAGCACGAACCCGAGGTTCGGGCCGAGCTCGTCCGACTTCACGATTCGGTTTCGTTGGCTATTAGGAGGTTTGGGTTGATTTTTGTTTTCAAAAATTCACACCTGAAGGACTTCAAATACATGTGGTGAAGTCCTGAAATATTTAATGATTATTTCTTTCAGGAATTAATATGAAATGTTTCACACTATCTGAATGTACAGGGAATACATTATAAGACACTGGAGGTTTATAAAGTTCAATATTATATTGAATATTGTATATGGGATTTTAAAATTAGGTTAATAATATCTATCACTTTCAAGTGGTTCCATTTTTCAGTATTTATGTTTTATTTTTCAATCGATTTTAAATATTGTGAAGTTAAAATGGTAATAAATAATTTTTTTTTAAATTTATTAAATTAGTCAACATTTCTACTGTATGCCTACCTCTGATAATTACCTTTTTTCGTGCTATTTTAGGCTATAATCACAATTTTAGGGATTCTTAGAGAAAAGCCGAAAAATTATTAAGTGGGCCTGATATGCTTTCTTAATATATAAAAACTTTATAAAACCTTCAATATCTTAAAATATTTATCTCAACATTGCAAAATTTAGTTTTTACAATTTTATTTTAATTTTGAAATAACTGTACAATTGGAAATTAATTGTGAATAATTGTAAAATAAATGTGATAAAATTTATTTTATAAAGAAATATCTCATGATTTTTAAAGGAAAAAACAATTTTAAAGGTAAGTCTTTGTAGTATCTTAATAAGTAATGAACATATTTTCAGAATATTTTTTATTGATTCTGGCCTGATAGGGTCAAGCATGGTACAAAAAACCTTCGTGAAATTTCAAACAAAAACTGTTCTCTATATAAATTGATTTTAAAAATTAAAAAAAAAAATAAAACCTTTTAGAAATATTCCTAAATTTTATTTGAATATGATACAGATTGATTTTTATTTAAAAAATTGTGGTAAATAATTAGTCATTTTTTTTAATTTTACGGCATTTTTGTACCATGTTTGACCTAAGGGAATAGATTTCAGGAACGAAATTATAAAAATATCTCAGTTAGTGTTTGGTTAATAATTATATTTTTTTGAAAATTTTATTTGACATATCTGAAATATTGAAAATTTTTGTGAAATGTCGTCAAGAATCATATATGAAAATTATATTTATATAAGCTTAAAATAAGCAAAAAAAAAGTTAAAAAATAAACAGTTATTCGAAATTTTTATTTTGTATACAAAAATATCTTTCACCTTAAATTTTTATTTTGTTGAAATTTTTATTTTTTTCTCCACTAAAAATTTTTTTATTTGAAATTTATTTGGTTGAAATTTCATTCGTTGAAAGTGGATTTCGACTGTTTTTAATTATGAATTAGAATTTTTTCATTGAAATGGCAATTATTACATTTCTCGTTGAAAATTCACCTTTTTTGGCTGAAAGTTCATATTTTTTAGTTGAAAAGTTAACTATTTAGTTAAAACTATTATTATATTACTATCAATTATTATATATATTATATGTATTTAATATATTACTACTATTAACTAATATTATATTTTTCGTTGGAATTTTGATAGACATACAGAAATCTTCAAAATTCTTTGAAAATTTTTTTAAGAATCTTAGGAAAATAATAATCATACCTATAGCCTTAAAATAAATAACTTAAAGAATAAATAATTATTCGAAATTTTTATTTGGTATTAAAATTATTTTTGGCCTTAAATTACAATTTGGTTGTAATTTTCCTTTTTTCTTGCCTAAAAATCGTTTTTACTTTAAAATTTTATTATTTTGTTGAAAATTCACTTTTTGAAAGTTAAATTCACTCGTTTTTTATTTAAAATAAATTTTTTTATTGGAATAGCAATTATCACATTTTTTGCTGCGAATTAACCTCTTCGCCTGGAAATTAATTGTAAATAATTGTAAAATAAATTCAACGAAATTTATTTTAAATATCCCATGATTTGTAAAGGCAAAACAGTTTTGAAGGTAATTCTTTGTAGTACATTAATAACTAATAAACATAATTACAGAATAATTTTCCGTGATTCGGCCCTGGGGTCAAACATGATACAAAAATCTGTCGTAAAATTTCAAATAAAAACTATACTCTGTATACATTAATCTTGAAAAGTGAAAAATAATACTTTTTATAAATATTCCTGAATTTTATTTGAATATGATACACATTGACTTTTATCTAAAAAAATTCTTGTAGCTACTTCGTTATTTTTGAAATTATACGACATTTTGGTACCATCTTTGACCTTACGGAATAGATTTCAGGAATGAAATTATAAAAATATCTTCGTTAGTTATTAAAGTACTATGTAGAGTTGCCTTTCAAATGATTTTTCCTAAACGAAATTCAGATTTAAATACACTCAAAAAATAAAATTAAGGAAGGTCAGAAATTCATGCAGTTTTTTTTTAAATCGCCACCGCGGAGGTAAGTATCATGGGATATTTCTTTATAAAATAAATTTCGTTGAATTTACTTTACAATTATTTTAAAATAATTTCCAATTAAAATTATTTTACAATTAAAATAAAACTGTAACAATAAGTATGAGTCTAAATTTTCCAAGATTCTTGACAAAAGGTTCGAAATATTTCGTAAGATTTCAGATATTTCAAATTAAAATTTGAACAAAAAAAAAAACCTTTCCAACCGAATAGTGTAATTTCCAGGCAAAAAGATTAATTCTCAACGAAAAATGTGATAATTGCTATTTCAATAAAAAAAATTTTTTGTAGTAAAAAATGGTTTCATTTGACTTGGAACAAATGAATTTTCAACAAAATGAATAAATTTTCAAGTAAAAACGATTTTTAGTCAAGAAAAAAGGAAAATCACAACCAAATCATAATTTAAGGCAAAATATAATTTTTAATACAAAATAAAGTTTTCGAATAACTATTTATTCTTCAAGTTATTTATTTTGAAGGTTATAGGTATAAGTATAAGTTTTCTAAAATTCTTAAGAAATTTTTCAAAGATTTTTTAATATTTCTGTATGTCAATCGAAATTCAACTAAATATATAAGTTTTTAACTAAAGAGTTAAATTTTCAACCAAAAAAGCTGAATTTTCAACGAAAAATGTAATAATTGCCATTTCAATGAAAAAATTCTAATTTATAATTAAAAACAGTTGAAATCAACTTTCAAGGAATGAAATTTTAACCAAATAAATAAATAAATAAAAAATTATTCAATGAAGAAAAAAGGAAAATTTCAACAAAATTTTAATTCAAAGCGAAACTTATTTTTTTATACAAAATAAAAATTTGGAATAACTGTTTATTTGTTAACTTTTTTTTTTGCTTATTATAGGCTTATATAAATATACTTTTCATATAGGATTCTTGACAACATTTCACGAAATGTTTCAATATTTCAGATATGTCAAATAAAAATTAAAAAAAAATAAATAATAATTATAGACCAAACACTGAGATATTTTTATAATTTTATTCCTGAAATTTTATTCCCTTAGGTGAAACATGTTACGAAAATGTCGTAAAATTTCAAAAATGACCAACTATTTACAAGAATTTTTAAAATAAAAATCAATCTGTATCATATTCAAATAAAATTTAGGAATATTTATAAAAGGTTTTAATATTTTTTATTTTTATAATCATAATTTATACTGAGGACAGTTTTTATTTGAAATTTCACGAATGTTTTTTCTACCATGCTTCACCTTCTCAGGGCAGAATCAAGAAAAAATATTCTGAAATTATGTTCGTTAGTTATTAAAATACTACAAAGACTTACCTTTAAAATTGTTCTGTCCTTTAAAAATCATGAGATATTTCTTTATAAAACCAATTCTGTCACATTTATTTTACAATTATTCACAATTAATTCCCAATTACATTTATTTCACAATTAAAATAAAATTGTAAAAACTAAATTTCATAATGTTGATATAAATATTTTAAGATATTGAAGGTTTTATAAAGTTTTTTTATCAAGTTAATAATTTTTCGGCTTTTCTCTAAGAATCCCTAAAATTGTGATTATAGCCTAAAATAGCACGAAAAAATGGTAATTATCAGAGGTAAGCATACAGTAGAAATGTTGACTAATTTAATAAATTAAAAATAATAATTATTTATTACCATTTTAACTTCACAATATTTAAAATCGATTGAAAAATAAAACATAAATACTGAAAAATGGAACCACTTGAAAGTGATATATATTATTAACCTAATTTTAAAATCCCATAAACAATATTCAATATATTATTGAACTTTATAAACCTCCAGTGTCTTATAATGTATTCCCTGTACAATCAGATAGTGCAAAAAATTTCATATTAATTCCTGAAAGACTTCACCACATGTATTTGAAGTCTTTCAGGTGTCAATTTTTGAAAACAAAAATCAACCCAAACCTCCTAATAGCCAACAAAACCGAATCGTGAAGTCGGACGAGCTCGGCCCGAACCTCGGGTTCGTGCTCGTGCATTTTCGGCTTTACACGACGATGGCCGAGTTGACCGTCGAGGAGAGAAACCGACCACGTGATGTAAAGGAGCAAAGTGGGGGAACCCTTCCCCTTCATTCTTGGCTCGCTTTTCCTCTCGCCTTTTCTTGGGTCGTTTTTGCTCTCGCGCGTTTTTACTTCGCTTCTGCGTACGTTTTTTTTTTGGTTCGCTTTTGCTCTCAGCGTTTCAGTTAATCTTGACATTATTTAAATTCTTAGTTAGAAATTCTAAATGAGTATTTAAATCTTTGATCTCATAATTCAATAAACGACGTTCTGAGCAGTCTAACATAAACTTAACATGATTTTTGGCACGAATACTAAAAAACTTTAAATTTCTTAAATTGTTGGTAGCATTAGTTATATTTTTTGATAATAAACTATGACTGCGACAATTAACTAAAAAAGTCCTCTGGATTTAATATTATAAATTGTTTTGTTTAAATTGATAAGCTTTTTAACATCAGTGAATGAGTCAGGATATTGAGTTTTAATTTCGTTAAGAAACATGGTAAGTAAGTAATTGAAAAATGTGATAATCAAAAAGGAAGTAAAAAGGACTTGCAATTAACTATGGATTACAAAAAAACATCTAATACTATATTATGTCAAAAAGTAAATTCTTATTAATAGATGGTAAAAGTTAGATTGCGATGTCTGAGTAAATAAATACTTGAATAACGTAAAATGTATAAAATGACATACTTCATGAATCTTTTTTGACTACGACATTTTGGCTTCTGCCAATTTTTTAAAAATAAAGGACTTTTATATGACTTGGATTGCTGTTTTCCTGAAGAGGAGAGCATTTGACTCTCGAAACGTCGATGATCAAAGGATCTTCTCAACATTATCAAGGTCTTTTTATTTGGTCTGAAGTATGTCATCTTATACCTTTTACGTTATTTAAGTATTTATTTACTCAAACGTTTAACATCGCAATTTAACTTTTATCATCTATTAATAAGAATTTACTTTTTGACATAATATAGTATTAAATGTTTTTTTTTGTCATCCATGGTTAATTGCAAGTATTTTTTACTTCCTTTTTGATTATCACATTTTTCAATTACTTACTTATCATGTTTCTTAACGAAATTAAAACTCAATATCCGCATTCATTCACTGATGTTAAAAAGCTTATCAATTTAAACAAAACAATTCATAATATTAAATCCAGAGAAACTTTTTTAGCTAATTGTCGCAGTCATAGTTTATTACCAAAAAATATAACTAATGCTACCAACAATTTAAGAAATTTAAAGTTTTTTAGTAATCGTGCCAAAAATCATGTTAAGTTTATGTTAGACTGCTTAGAACGTCGTTTATTGTATGTATATTTGAATTCTCCCTTTTACGGGTTTGAGGGCCTCCGCTCCCTGTACATATGTTCACATTTCATCCTTAGTCTAGCTTAACCGCTACTTACTTTCTAATGCATCGCCTTATATAATAACAATAATCTTATTACTACTCTTCTTAAACTACAGACAATGAGCGATCTTCCCGGGCTTCCGTTTTCTCTTACCGTCAAATTCATTTAGACCGATTTGAAAATTAAACATTTTTTATAGTAATTTTTTTTGTCGGATTTAAAGAACTCTAGTACTCTCAGAAGTCAGTCGTTTATTTAAAAATAGGGAAAGAATTTTTAAAAGAAAATTTTCAAAAGATTTTAAAAGAAGTTTTAAAATTTTCATTATTTTTCTATGAACTCTTTTTGTGTGTGCAGATTTATTCAATGAAAGATTTTATAACCGCGTAACCAAAGTGAAAATTGGAAATAGAAGTTTATTGATTTCAGTGGTTTCAAAGGAATTTCATTTTTCAAGGATTGCTGTAATGCTTCCTACTGAATTGTATAATAATATTTTTACTCATTTTTCAAGAATTTGTTTACAATAAATCCAGGACTGCGCAGTATTTCCAGTATTTTGTTTTCACTCTTACGAATCCGAAAGTATTTGAAAAATCTTGAAACACTCAATATCTGCAACGGTCAAACTTAAGAAAAAGAGAAAACATGAAACGCAAGTGTCATTCGACCCTTTCCAATTCTGCTCTTTGTTCCCAAAAATCAGTCCATCTGTAGCACTCTCAGAAGTCAGTCGGTTATTTGAAAACAGGGAAAGAGCTGCTTAAGGCTGGTGACCTCAGCATAAATCACCCACCTATTGAGACTCTCGGTTTCCTTTCTCATGTCCTTATCCCCCCGCCCCCCAGTAACAGAAGTTTTGGTGGGACTGACGTCACAGCTTGACTCCACCATAAGACAAATCACTGCTTAATTCGGACATGATTTCGACTCGCAAAACAAATCTCGCGCATACAGGTGATAGTTGGGAGTACAATCTAAACATGAATAATACAAACAATAAAGTAGCCTCGGAACGGACTGAAACTCGGATTGACCAAAGGCATGCACACGGTAAACGTAAAGGTCTTGTTTCGGGCGATGAATGGAGACTGGGTGTTTGGAATGCTAGTGGAGTGAATGATCTTAAGATAAGAGAACTACGAGAAACTATGCACGTAAGAAAACTAGATATTCTTTGTGGACCTGAGACAAAGAAAAAGGGTTGCGAATTTAGAAAAATAGGAAATGGGGTGTTGAAAGGCGGTTGTGAAATATGGTCAGGAGTAGATAGCGAATCGCATCGTAGTCAAGGGGTCGGTTTAATTATGAATGAAAAAGCAAGTCATCATCTCATAGAGCATAATTTTGTATCACCCAGATTGCTGTGGGCTAGAATGAAGGTAGGAATCAGAAGATTATTTATCATAGCGTGCTACGCACCAGTTGATAGCGATTCGAGGGAAGTTAAGGACGCCTTCTGGGACACTCTAAATGATACAATAAGTATTTGCGATCAAGGTGAAAGAATAATTCTGCTAGGAGATATGAACGGATGGGTCGGTGTCCAACGTCAGGATACAGATACAGAAAGAGTGCTAGGTAATTTTGGAGATCCAACAAGAAAAAATTATAACGGGGAAAAGCTAGTTAGTTTATGCTTAGAAAAGGGCCTATTTATTACAAATACTTGGTTTAGACATAAAATGATCCACATGTACTCCTGGCGTAAAGGAAATAGCCACAGCATAATTGACTTTGTTATTGCGGATGAAAGATTAAGAGAACTAGTTAAAGATACAAGAGTCATGAGGGGTTCCGAATGCAATTCTGATCATTACCTTTTAGTCTGCAGAATAAACTTAGGGCGGGGATGGAGAACAAAGAAAACAAAGAAAACGAAACAAACGCGAATAAAAATTGAAAATTTACAGAGACAAGAAGTGCCAAGAGAGTTTAAAAAGAGGTTAACTGAAAGCATAGATAGGGCAACGTGGGAAGCGCTTATAAGCAATAAAGATATAGAGGGCGCGTGGACTTTATTACGGGATGTCATTGTCAAAACTGCGACCGAAGTATGTGGTACAGCGGTTGTAGGAAGAAAGTCTGGCGATGCGTGGTGGAACGATGAAATTGCGGCAGCCCAAAAAGAAAAGAAAGAAGCGCACAATAAAACGCTGAACATGACAGGTCTTAGCGATGAGGAGAGAACTAGACTTAAAAATGATTACAGACACAAAAATAGGAAAGTTAAACGACTCGTCAAAGAGAGTAAAGAGAAAATCAGAACAGAAGAAGAGAATAAAATAATAAACTGCTTTGAAGGAATTATGAAACTATTATATAAACAGTTGAAGGAAAGTAAAAGTACAGAGTTTGCTAGCATGAGAAACAGCAAAGGCGAAATGCTATATGATATAGACGGAATAGTAGACGCTTTGAAAGAGTCTTTCAAAGAACTATTGGGAGGTGAAAATATCGGACAACAAAACTGCGACATAGAAGATAATGCATTAGAAAACCCAATTGAAAAAGTCTGTGTCACTGAGGTCAGAGATATAATTAAGAACTTGAAAAACGGTAAGGCTGCGGGTATAGACAATATTAGCGCTGAAATGCTTAAATACGGTGGCGAGTACATACCTCACAGGTTGTGCGAATTAATAAATTTATGTATCGAAACGGGAGAAGTCCCAGACGATTGGAGAAAAGCGATTATCGTACCAATATACAAAAGAAAAGGAGATAAAAGCAACTGCAGTAATTACAGAGGTATCAGCCTACTAAGTACCGTAAGTAAAATATACTCAAAAATACTTATCCGTAGGGTAATGGAAATTACAGAAGAGAAAATATGGGAAGTCCAAAGTGGATTTATGCCAGGAAGATCATGTACGGATCAGATATTTAGCCTAAGACAGGTCGCAGAAAAAAGTTTGAGAGTAGGAAAGAAAGTCTTCTGTGCATTTATCGATCTAGAAAAAGCATTCGACACGGTAAATAGAAGTAAACTTTGGGAAGTCCTTAAAGAGTATGGAGTGAATGGAGGGCTCCTACAAGCAATAAAAACAATATCTACAGGTAGTAAAGCGAGTGTAAGGGTAAATGGGAAAAAGAGTGAATGGTTCGATATTATGCAAGGCGTCAAGGTACGTGGCTTGGCTTTCGCGGATGACAAGATTGTTATGGCAGAATCAGTCGAAGACTTGCAAAGAATGTTGAATAAACTTAATACAAGTATGAAGAACATGGACCTCAAAATGTAACGACGGATCTAACGACGGAAAAATAGATGGGGAATTAGATAGGCGCATAAATAAGGGTAAGCAGGTTATCGGTAGAGCAAGGTCCATCCTCACAAATAAAAACGTATCAAAAAAAGCTAAAATGGCCATACATAACTCTATTTTCGTACCGACTGTACTATACGGTAGCGAGACATGGACCTGTCAAGAAAAGGACAGGAGTAAAATCAACGCGATCGGCATGAAACCTCTGCGCATAATATGCGGGAAAACATTGATGGACAAAGTACGAAACGAGACAATCCTCAAAGAATGTGGTACAGGGGAGACACTAGTTAACATATGGGAAAGAAATCAGCTAAGGTGGTTCGGACATCTTGAAAGAATGAAAGATGAACGACTGACCAAGCAAGTGTATAAAGGTAAAGTAAATGGCAAAATGCCCAGAGGTAGACTGCCGAAAGAATGGTTAGAATCTGTGAATGAGACACTAATACGAAGAGACATAAGAAGCCATAGAAATACAAGAGCCTGCATGAAAAAATGCATGGACGTGAATGAAGCTAGAGTAGTATGCCAGGACAGAAATATGTGGCGACAAATAGTTTATAAACAGAGTGACAATAGAGTGAATGATGCCTGAAACAAAGACCTTGGATTCTAATGGGCCCAAGTGGGGAACCATACATAATAATTTGTGAGGCTCCTCATTTGGGGTGATCGCTAGAGAGATTGATCAGCAACCTGGGTCGGAGCAGTGTTGCGGAGTGAACGTGCCATTTATATAAATAACACGAGAACTCCAGATCAATCTAAAACACCTATACATAACACCTACATACCCATCCACCCTATACCCATATACCGATCAACCTCATACCTATATACCTATTTCATTACCTTCCAACCGAACAAGTCACGCCTACCTCGGAAGGGAAAAGGCTTAATGGTATAATAACAATAATAATAATAATAATAATAACTCGTTATTTTCCTTTAAACAGGATTACCCGTTTGGCTCTACCCTGATCCCTTGCTTTCTCTTATTTCTCCCAGTTTTTTCATCCACATCACTCCCTGTCCATTACCATCCAAAATCCATCTTATACATTCATCCACACTCAACTGTCCATCTTCCTCTCCCGTACACCTCTCTAACACATGTGCCCATGACTCCACTTCGTACCCACATACTCTGCACAGATTGTCCTCTTCATCCATCCAATATCTACAAGCTCTCACTCCTTCTCCCATTCTAAACCGTATCATCCTATTCCATTTATCTTCCTTTTTCATCTTTTGCAAATATTCTGGTTCCGTCACCCCTTTGACAATCATATACCGTCTATTGTACTTCGAATCCCTAATCTTTCTCGATCTCTCTTCTCCTTGTCTTACTAATAGCTCTAATTCAATGCTCTGCCAATCCAGAACCCCTTCCTGATAAAGTATGGAGGAGAAGGGATTAGGGAAGTGATGTAGAGGATATGCAACAAGGTCTGGGAAGGAGAAGGGTGGCCGGAGGAGTGGATGACAGGGCTGGTAGTACCGCTTGTTAAGAAAGGGGAGGGTAAGAAGGTAGAAGAGTACAGTGGGATTACTCTCATGCAAGGGGGCTATAAAATATACACAGAAATTCTAAGAAAAAGGTTAGAGAATCAGATAGAAGAGAAGCAAAGTATCCCACACAACCAGACGGGATTTAGAAAAGGGATGGGGACAATAGACAACATTTACGTACTCAACTACTTATTTAACAGAAACTTAGGGAGAAAAAGAGGGAAATTAGTCGCTTTGTTTGTAGATTTCAAAGCAGCTTTTGACTCAGTGAATAGAAAAGTGCTATGGCAAGCAATGAAAGAGAGGGGAATAGAAGAAAGGCTGGTGGAGAGGATAAAGGAAATTTTTACTGAAACCAGGATTAGGGTGAAGATACGCGGGGAAAAAGGGGAGGTTTTCTGGACAGGAAGAGGTCTAAGGCAAGGGTGCCCGTTGAGTCCACTACTTTTTAATTTGCTGCTGGTAGACCTAGAGGAGAAGCTAAAGGAGAAAGGGAAAGGGGGGACGATCCTGGGTAATAGCAAACTATACTCCCTAGCATACGCGGACGACGTAGTTCTAATAGCAGACGATGAGAAGGGGATGAACCTAATGATAAGAATTTTCGAAGAGTACGTGGGAACAAAAGAACTGACGGTGAACGTAGGGAAGACCAAGGTGATGTGCTTCAGAAATAAAAAGACCAAAATAGGTTACGTTTGGAAGATGAACGGACAAACAGTGGAAATTGTGGAGGAGTTCTGTTACCTAGGTTTTTGGTTTGAGTCAGGAGGGGGAAACGATTTGCAGGTGACGAAAAGAATCGAAAGTGCGAGTAAATTAATGGGCCAAGTATGGGGTATAGGAAAGAGAAGGTTCAAGGACGATTGGAGAATGAGGGTTTGGTTGTTTGATGCGTTGGTTTGGGCGGTGTTGTGTTATGGAGTGGAGGTTTGGGGATGGAAGGAACATAGGAAAGTGGAAAGCATACATGAGAGATTTCTGAGATGGGTAATGGGGGTTAGTTGGAGTTGTCCAGGATACATGATAAGGGAAGAACTAGGAAGGGAAAAAATGGTAACTAGACAAATTAAGAGAGCCTGGAGGTTTGAAGAGAAGCTGAAAAGGGGAGAGGGGAGCAGAATAGCCCAAGAACGTCGTTTATTGAATGATGAGATCAAAGATTTAAATACTCATTTAGAATTTCTCACTAAGAATTTAAATAATGTCAAGATTAACTTAAGAAACTCTTTACCATCCAATATTCTATAGTAACATTTTAGAAAATCAACTTAATAATAATGGAAAGAATTTTCAATGTACATAACGATTAAATAAAAAATTACAAAATTTACTTTCTAATAGTAGCTTTCAAGAACGATTAAAAAAAAAAAAAAAAAAAGATATAATCAAGGCAGGTCAGAATGATCCTTGGATCGTTAATTTAAGTGATCAAAAAATTCCAGCTGAAGTTAATGACGTTTTAAGATTGGGAAATAAATTCAGTTCATCCTTTCTAACTAATAAACGAAATATAGTTTTTGAAATAGTTAAAGATGTAGAGTCTAATCTTAGATTGATTAAACATGTAGAGGATCGGGATATGCTAACAGAGTTCTTAATTCAGCACAACATTTTTTACAGAATAATAAAATATCACAGTCTGATAGGCTTTTTGCACAAAGTATTAAAAAAACACAATGTTTTATTAAATCAAACAAACAACTTTTAATTACACATGCAGATAAAGGTAACATCACTGTCGTTCTTAATAAAGAAACGTATAATAAGAAAATGCATAATTTATTAAACGATGTCACAACATCATGAGACATGAGATGAAACTCCTGAAAAAGAACTAAAAAAAGAAACTTTCAAATACTTGAACTCATGGCGAATGAGTGGCTATTAAGGTGAAAATATATTACGTCGAGATATAGTAATTCATGACACTAACATTCCTAGAATATATGGTTTACCTAAAATTCACAAACCAAATTGTCCATTACGACCTGTTGTTTCTTTAATGAATACTCCCACTTACAAAATGGCCAAGTTTTTTAATAATGTTCTCAAAGAAGCTTTATTGGTACCTGAAAGTCAAGTTAAAAATTCTGTCGAGTTCAAAAACGTAATAGTTAAGGAACAGTTGCTCCTGATCATATTATGTTTTCATTGGATGTATCATCTTTATTCACTAACATTCCAATTGATTTAGTGATGAACAGTATTTGAAGTAGATGGATTCACATTCAAAATTTTACAGGTTTGCCTTTGACTGAATTTGAAAAGGGAATTAAGTTTCTAATAAATCAAACAGTTTTTCAATTTAATAATAATTTTTACCGACAAGTGTATGGGACTCCTATGGGTTCTCCCATATCACCTGTTTTAGCTGACCTTGTTATGCAAGATTTAGTGTCAATAGTTATGAAAAATTTAGATTGTACTATTCACACATATTTTAGATATGTCGATGACACTTTTATTATTTTACCTAAGGATAAGTTAGATAATGTTTTACACCAATTTAATTCTTTCCATCCAAGGCTTAAATTTACACATGAAGTAGAAACTAATAATTCCATTTCCTTTTTAAATGTTGAAATTATTAAAAACAATGATGGTACTATTATCACGGATTGGTACAAAAAAGATACTTATTCAGGACGGTACATTAAATTTTTTTCTAACCATCCTATTTAGCATAAAATAGTTATTATTAAAAATCTCGTAGACACTTCGATTAAATTATCACATGAATCTTTTCACAATTCTAATATTAAATTTATAAAAAAGATTTTGTAACTTAATAATTATCCAAAAGAGTTTGTTTAAACACAGATTAATAATAAAATAAAAACCCTTAAAGATTCTTTACCACAACAAATTAATTCACATCTAGATTATAATTTAGATTTCAAACGTATTGTTTCTATACCTTTTCATGGTAGTTTGTCTTTTGAAGTAAAAAGAATTTTGAGTGAATTTAACATAAAAACAACATTTAGGATTGATTATAAACTGGATAAGTTCATAAAACTAGGCAAAGATACTCTCGAAATTTTTCAGCTTAGTAATGTAGCATATAAAATTGTTTGTTTAAATTGTGGTAAATGTTATGTAGGTGAGACTAGTAGATTACTGTCAACTAGAACTAAAGAACATCACGATAATTTCAGACATAATCCTAAGAACAATAAAGTTATTGCAAATCATCAGGTTGAAACCGGTCATCAATTTGACTGGGAATATGTATTGGTTTTACACCATGAACCTAATGAGTTTAAAAGACTTGTATCGGAAATGTTCTTTATTAAGAATGAGGGTGATAATTGTTTAAATATCAAACTGATCTGAATAATTTTAGTCCATTATACAACGTAATACTAGATTCTTTAATTTATGATCCAATGTTTTTTTTTCTTAAGCATACTTTTATCATAATTTCATTATTATTGTTACAATTCTGGTAGTTGTAAATTTGATATTGATTAATCGTTGTACCAATAATTTGTTACTTAGACTTTATGAAAACAAAATTACAAATTTTAATTAGAATTAAGGAACCTGATATTTATGACTTACTACGTTACTGCACATTTATGTTTCTATTACTTCATGCTCTTACCTGCATTCACTTGATGTTAAACCATACCATGGAGCAGTACGTTGGTTCTGTCTTCCATTTTGAATTTAAAAAGAAAATGCTTTAAATACATTTTTTTTAATATTGTCCGTGATGGGATAATAATGGACCATACTACTTTTTAACATCTTAAAGTTGAAATATTAAAAGCTCAGGTAAATATTTTCACAATTTTTACTCATTTTCTCAACGTTACTTTTCAATTCGTATATGTTTTGTTATGTAAATGAAATGGTTTCTAGTTCTCATTATTTACAATCTTATTTTTCTTCACAGAAATAAATTGAGATGTGAATCTTTAAGAGCATGAATCTTTCTTGACTACGACATTTTGGTTTATGCCAATTTTTTAAAAATAAAGGACTTTTATATGACTTGCATTGCTGTTTTCCTGAAGAGGAGAGCATTTGACTCTCGAAACGTCGATGATTAAAGGATCTTGTCAACATTATCTAGGTCTTTTTGTTTGGTCTGAAGTATGTCATCTTATACCTTTTGCGTTATTTAAATACATTTTTGCTAACAAATGAAGTGTTGTGCAAACAGCCAGAACTAAACATAAAATTTTCGAGTTTGAGTTTTCCCAGGTAACTTCCACAAGTAGTTCAATCCAATGAGTGTATTCTTCCAATCACTGTGAGCTCGAACGTAGACTCCAGTCGTGCCACCTCTAACCGCATGGGGAGGGAGCAGGATGGGAGACGCCGCCCGTGCTCAAACCAAACCATCCCTCCGCCATTTAGTCAAACTAGGAATTTATAATATACAATTTCCCTTCCCGAAGAACCCCCTAATTTCGCTCACTGCTTCAGTGTTTGGCTCAAAAATCAACTCCGAAAGACGAACTTGATTAAGAGTTCTGCCCGGAAACCGCCTGGAAAGATAGCCCAAGAAGGTTGGTCTACCTTCTGAAAGGAGGGAACACTCATGAATTAGATGGTCAAGATCTCTGAATCCGTCACCACATTCACACTCGCCCGGTATATTCCACCGCATTTACCGGAAATGAGTACTAGTACAAATGTGAGAAGTTCTAAGTCGCGTAATTAGGTTGAGGTACCTTCTAGAGAATCTAAAACCCCTAAACCAAGGCCTAGGGGTCTTAAACGCAACATGATAAAATATTCCCTCCTACTATTAACATCCCTCTCATAGGGCCATAGGCGTGAGCACCAAGACTCAAGATCCTGCTTTATCCTGCTCACCATATCCCTATTTTCTAGCCCCGTTTGTAGTCTGAAAGGCAAAGGTCTTGCAGATCTCGCACACAGATCAGCGACTTCATTTCCTTGGATTCCGGCGTGAGCCGGGACCCACATCAATACGGTTGTGTTACCAAGTCTAGAAGCCCTCGCTAAAAGATCCCCAATCTTTCGTGCCAGAATTGGGCCCTGAGGCTCCAAGAACTTATCTCTAATACTGCGCAAAGCGGATTGAGAATCCGTGCAAATGACAAAACTCCCTATCCCCCCCCTCCCCCTTTAGAACATGCTTGACAGCAAATAGAATCGCACAGAGCTCAGACGTGAGAACCGAAAAACCCCACTGAAGGGGAATACCAAATCTGAAATCCAACTCCGGAATATAAATGGCACAACCTGAGGTCTCCGACGTCCTATCGACCGAACCATCAATGAAAATCCACGTTGGAGCCGGATAAGCCGTAGAGTAAAATCCTTCGAATGCCCGAGATGGGTCACCCGACTCCCTAAAAACATCCCCGGAGTCAAGATCGATTTTAGCCTCAAAGATGAGGTCCTTCCATTCACTATTAACGTAGGCTGGCATCAATGAACGGGAAACACACCGAAGAACTCCCCACATTGAATCAAAGATTGCAATTAGGCGAGTCTTTTCTAGCCGTACCCTAAAAGTTCTTCCTCCTTTCCTTCTACTCTGACGGAGACTCCCCGACCTACACTTTTCTGTAATTAATTGCAACTTCGGAGTAAGTGGATTATTACGCCATGCGTAATTTCGTAGCAAGAACCTCTGAGAAAGCATAGATCTACAAATGCTGAGGGGGGGGGGGGTTCATTAGCCTCCGATAGAAGAACCGAGATTTACACTAATTCCAAGGTAGATGGGTCAGCGTCCCACGAAACCTTTGCAATAACCCGTAGAACGTTTACCACTCGGAGTGCATTGCCTGCGATGTATTTAATGTGCGGAACCCATGTAAGACGCATATCCAACACAACCCCCAGGTACATCAAAGAAGATTGACATTTTATTGCCTGTCCATCAACCACAAGCGTGATTTCCTCCAGAACAACACGACCTCTTGTGAAGACACAAAGTTGGCATTTTGGAAGCGATACAGAAAGACCCAATGACTTGAGCCAAACCGAAAGTAACACAACCGCACTTCGAAGAAGATCCAAGGCTGTCCCTATGTCCCGACTTTTTACCATTAATAACAAGTCATCTGCATACTGCCAGGCTCTCACACCCCTCGAGAGACAATCCCCCAGCCTTCCAAGATCAAGGTTAAACAGGATTGGGATTAAAACACCCCCTGAGGAACTCCCACGCCACACATCCTCGGATCCTTGGAGTCAGATGAGAAGAAAAGCTTCCTCCTAGCAGTCAGAAATGAAATAAAGTTCAAGATTCTAGCAGGAACACCCAATCCCCTGATATTATCTATGAGCACCCCCGGTAGAACTGCATTAAAGGCTCCCTTTATGTCAATAGCCTAAACCAAGGTAGGTTACGCCTCACCAAAACCCTGGATTACCTCAGTAGTAACTGAGGCTACACAATCAAGAGCCGACCTGCCTCGTCGAAACCCATATTGAAACCTAGGAATCCAGTTTCTCTTCTCAGCCATAAATTCAAACCTTCTCTGTACAAGCCTCTGAAATAGCTTTCACACACAGGAGGTTAGGGATATTGGGCGAAATCCCTTACCAGCAGGTTTCGGAATGAAAATAACCAAAGTCTCCGTCCAGACTTCCGGGTATAGAGAAGTCGCAAACATCCTATTGAAGAGAAGATAGATGAAATCCAGAACACCAGCAGAAAAACCTCTTATTATCTCATAAGTTATTCAATCCAACCCCGGAGAAGTCCTCGCCTTACAGGCCTTGAGAGCTACTTCAAATTCGGTCTTCGAGAATGGCAAGTTCATAGGATCAGATTCGTCTATCATGGACACAAGAGGAATTTCCATGGGGGGAATATGAGCGGCAACCAGATCATCCTGAAGTTTCTGTAATTCTGGTGAATTTTGATCCGTGACTATTCCAGTGTTGCTCGCATTTGATTTTCCCGAACAGTTCGCCAAACCTTGGGCATACCAGTACCGGGATTGAGCGTCTCACTAAAGTCCTTAAAGGCACAAACCTTCTGAAACCTAAGAAGCCGCTTAACCTCCTGATCAACTCCCTTACAAACAGCCTTCTCCCCTCTCGTCTAATTAGCCAGATAGTCTTTCAAAGCTGTCCTCCTTAGAACCAATGCCTCACCACATTCGAGATTCCACCACAAGGGTTGAGCCTTCCTCTTACCCCCCCGCGAGCCACATCGAAACGCCCCACATTCCACCGGAATCCTGAAAACATGATCCATAAAATGATCATATACTCTAGACGGGTTCAAACCACCGTTTAATTCCTGCACAAGGGACGGAATCAACTCATTAACGCCTTTGCGGAAGAGGAACCAATCCAGAGACTTGCTGTTAAATCTCCTGGATGATGAGCTGGACATCGTAGGAGTGGCATCGATACACCCATACACAAGAAAGTGATCAGAATGAAAGGTATCCTCTGAAATATCCACCGAAGCCAGGTGAGCCAGGGAAGCAGAGAGAAAAACTAGATCCAGCTTTGAACCAGATTGGCCCGGGGAAGGAAGAAAGGTAGGCTCATTGTCATTCAGAGAAACAAGATTCCTATCAGAAACAGCCAAACTCAGTTCCCTCCCCGAGGCATTCTCCCAAACCGCACCCCAAATTCCAGAATGAGCATTAAAATCTCCACAGAGAAGAATATGGTCCACTCCATCCGCACAGTTGATTATTTCACACCAAGTGTCATATTTGGTGTCACACAGAGGAGGACAATAGACTGACAGTACTGCCATAGATCCCCTGGAGGTAAGCAAAATAATGTCTACAGCGTCTAAATCTCCCAGCAGGACACCACCAAGGTCAAGCTTTTTGAAGCGAAGGTCACATTTGACTGAAATAGCCTTACCACCCCCTCTATCTCTAAACCTGTCACATCTGTGAGTAATGTAACCAGGAAATTCCCAAACCTGCCTCGAAACTAGCCAGGTTTCGGTAACACATAACACATCCAGATCATACTCTGCAAGGATTATGTCAAATTTAGCTCTCTTCTTCAGAACACTATGCGCGTTCCAGTTAGCGAATTTGAACTTACCCTTGGACTTTCTGCCATCGAAGACAGATTTAATCTCACTTAACAAGCTGGGAAAAAATAACAAAAGAATATAACACCTACTAAGAATCTTATATATACTAAAGACTAGAGAGTAGAATCCATGTGTTTCTACAGAGACAGGTATGTAGTGGATAATGCGTTCACAATGCTGGGAGCGAACTATAATTATTATATTATAATAGAATCAGAACCAACAAAAAGGAAGCCTCTGTAAGAGAAAATTCCATTTACCTTCTAGGTTCACTAAATAACAGGCTAACAATCTAAATTAATCATTACTCTAATCTATCAGACAAACAAACAGACAATATAACTTGTTCTGCAAAAGCAGACTAATCTAAATCTAAGGTACAATACTCAGTAGGAAGCGCATTCCGAGAAAACAAGGACACTTGATGGATTCTCGGATTGGGTAAATTAATATTTTTACTTAAAAGACTACTAAGTGATCCGTCAATAATAATATCACCCAGTAGCCTAGTAGAGGTGATGTCGTTCCACCTTGATAGGTTCAGAAGATCTTCAGCAACCGAAATATCAATATTCCTGATAGAAGGACCCTTCTTGACAAAATTTGGTCGTGCGACAAGATTTGTAGTCATATTAGACCCTACGTCTGGAGCCGGGAACTGCCACACCTCGTTGGGCAAGAGCTAAGTCCGCCTGGTCATAACCACAATCATGCAGAAATCTATACTTCAGAATTTAAAATTCGTAGGCATGGACAGGGCAGTCTCGAGATGAAGTGGGATGGCTATCTCGGCAGTTGGCACAGCAGACCTTTCTCAGTCTATTATGGCAAGCATTTGTGTGATGAAAATCACCACAAAATTCGCAGACAGGTCTGGTACCACGGCATTGGTTAGCAAAGTGTCTAAACCTCTGACATGTATAGCAACGAATTGGAGGGGGTATTACAAGGGTCATAGGAAATTCCCAGCCCGACAAGAAGATACTATTCGGTAAATTTTTCAGAGAAAAAGTAAATTCAACCCTATCAGAGAGAGTCTTATCCGGATTGGTTCTCCTTCTAACAGCCTGAATGGATTCCTTGAACGATGAATCAGTGCGATTGAAAATACTAAGAAGTGAATATATTGGATCAACATCCCTGATAAAAGCCTTTTTACTAATCAAAGATGATAGAACAAACAGCTTAAGACCCGAACGAAACAAATCCACAGAATCCAAAAGAATATTTGCATCTCTCCAATTATCACAAAATATTTGATCTTTTTTCTGGCCATTTCTTAGAATCTTTCTAACCCCAGAAATAAGTTCGTCGATTTTGTCGGCAAGACCCAATTGATCGAATCTACCTAACCTTTTCTGAGGGTTAGTGCTTTCCATCAAGACTATAAACAACACTTCCCGGGTTCTATTGAATTCTGATTTACCATGATTCGGGATAGAGTTAAAATCAGTAACCTCTGTATCAGCTCTATCTGTGAAAGACGACGCGCCCCGAGGAGAAAGAATCGGGGCCGTAAATGAATCGCCAGTATTAGGTTGAACAGAAGGGTAATAAATAGTTCCCGCGTCACCCCCGGATCTATTCGGACTTTTATTTCTTTTCAAACTCCCGTTACTCGGACTATTAGAAGTACCTCAAGCTTGTCTATTTCTTTTCCTACTTACGCGCCTTTTGAGCGTTCCTTCTTACATTTGTACTGCGATTCCTAAGATTAGTCTGTGATGACATGTTACCAGGTTCAGAGATCCATCTGAAAATATGATCTTAATGTAACATATACCCAACAAAAATTATTATTCTACAAGCTCGCCCCCCCAGCAAGCACTCTATGCGTAAACCATAATTGCAGGCAAAAATTTAATTTGTTGCATCTGTAAGTACAACAAAAAGGAAAGATTTATCGGAAAAAAAATTTTATTTTTATTTTTATTTTGCGGTATAATGCCAAATGGAAAGGTTCTTCAGTGAAACAGTTTCAAATTTTTTAATTTTGAGATCCCAACCATGACCGAAAATTCGATTAAATTTTAATGGGTGAAAGTGGAAGCAATTTATGGCTCAAGCAAAAGCAGACTAAATTACTGTAGGATGAGTTAAGAAAGAGGCATATTGGAGAAAGTGGAAAGATTAGGAGCGGCTATAAACACCAGATACACTTCAAAATACACTTTATTCAATACCAGCTTGTGTTGGTGAGTGATATTCAAAATTAAAGCATGTTAGCATTGCAAAGAAAATAGAGGTTATAGGTGACCTTAGACCAAGCAAAAGATTGTCAGCAGAGATAAGGCATGAACGTTTCCAAAGAATCACTTTAAAGTTGCTTTAGAAACTATCCGAAACAGCCAACATTTCACAAGCCATACACCATTGGCTACAATATCACAAATTCCAAAGCGCATTCAAGAGTTGAGCACAATTCCTAGATTGATTGAAATTTCACAGGAGAAGGTGCATCAGACTGCACCCAGCCACTTTGAAAGTTCCAAAAAGAGACCCTAGACCTCTTAACACTTCCATAACACTGAACATATATCTCACATCAAAAAAGCATTGGCACTATCATAGTTAATTATTATTTCCAGAACGGTGACACATAGCACGTGACAAACGCTCCAAAAAGTACCATTAAGACTAGAGAAACACACAGAGCGAACCGCTGAACACGAGCACTCGAACATACTCATCAGTCTACCAAATGTATTAGAGATCAAGGTAGTTTTCACTGAGCAATTAAGAAGGCTGATATCAAATTAGCATGCCAAATGAAAAGTGCGCCAAAATTTTAATTTTTAATTTCATTTTATATTTTATTCTTTTTAATAGTTTTAAACAATTTTTTATATAGTGCCTTGGTAAATTTTGTTAATATTTGACATTTCTGTTTTTAAATTAATGGAAGTTTCAATATATTTATTAATGAAAATAGACTCAACAACTCTTCTTTTATGAGTATTGTTTTCTTGAGCTAAAATTTTTAATATGGTCAAGTTCAAAATCAAAATAATGATTTAATTCCCATGCATGTTGTGATAAATCAGTATTTTGGTTTCCTAGTTTACAATATCTCTTAAGCTCGTTTATATACGCAAAAAATTTTTCCGTAAAAAAGTCACGAACTAGTAGCCACCCTGGCGAACCGGCCGACCGCAAGCATTACGCTACAGCGTAATGGTAAAGTAATGTTAAAGTAATATGGCATTATAATTAATAAAAGAAACAAAATAAATATGTAAACTGTTGCAATTATAATAAAAAAAAAACAAAGTGACTGTCATTGAAGTCTGGCCCCTGCAGGTTGGCAACCCACTTGAACCAACAGTTAGCGGGTTGCCAATATGTAGGGGCCCGAATTCAATGACGGTCACCTTGTTTCTTTATTTTTTAACGCTGAAAAAGCAACTTGTTGCAATTACGGCATGCCCATTGAACGTAAATTTTAACGTATTATTATAATTGCAACAGTCTACATATTTATGTTGCTTCTTTTAATAATTATAATGCCATATTACTTTACCATTACTTTCCCATTACGCTGTAGCGTAATGCTTGCGTTCGGCCGGTCCGCCAGGGTAGGTCTCGGATATGAGAAAAATTCATCCGATATTGAAGTATTTTCGTAAATAATCTGCGAACTTTGAGAAAGAATTAACGAACGCGATGTGAAAATTCTAAAACGGCTCATCACTTTTTTTTTACGTGAATAATTACAAAAATATTACGAATGATTGGGGAAAGATTCTCAGAGCACTCATTAGCTTGCCCGACAAATCTGGGAAACTGAAACGAAGTTCGCCTGTACGTGGCCCGCGCACACGCTCGCCCAAACGCGCGGTGAGTGTGCGCGCTCGCATGTGTGCTTCGAGCTGGTCGGGTGAGTGGCTGGAAATGTTATAATACCTATTGTGTTTGACCTCGATGGCTGCGCGTGTTTACGCACTCCTGACTTAGGTTTAAAAACTGGTGAGTCAACAGTCTTTGAGGCTTCGAATCTTCTACGATGCGAAGGTATATTATTATTATACCATTAAGCCATTTCCCTTTCGGGGTAGGCGTGACTTGCTCGATTGGAAAATAATGAATAGGTATATAGGCATAAAGTATGTTCGGTATATGGGTATGAGGCAGATAGGTATATAGTAGGGTGGGCCGAATTACACATAAGTTTCCGAATCGAATCGTAATAGCACAGAAAAGTTGCTACATCGCGTTCAAAGTTTCGAAAAATCGTGAAAAATTGAACACGTTTTGGGATTTTTTCTTAGTAAGTTATAGTAATCGAATTTTGTTCAATCTCGGTATGTGACCTCTTTTAAATATCCTTTGACTAAAAAAAAACTTCCCATTTTCATCCCGCTCTCCTGTAAGGGTGGGGGAAGGGGCAAATATCGTAAAAAGGAGCCATTTTAAGGTCGTTATTTTCCTTGTGTGAAGTGTGCTGGTGCAATCGGCTGAGGCGTTAAAAGCATTAAAATATATCATATTTAGAACAGTATTACGTAAATATACATCAGCCGCAATATGATGGGAGGGGAGGGGGAGCTGAGCCTCAGCAAGGGTTGACCAATGGCCAAGCTGGGTGGGCGGCCGTCGGTTCTAGGAATTCGCCTTCTTGCTGCGCGCAACGTGCCAACCAGACAAGCCGAGACGTGTCGAATTCTAGTGTTTACTGTGGATTTTAGTGTTGATTAGAGAAGGAGTTTGATTGACAATGACGCCGAGGACGCTCGGTCAAAAATTTCATTGTTCTTTATTTGGACCGCCTAAAAGTCTGAACAAACAGATTCTTCCTGCAGTAGCTAATGTCGTTGCTGATGATATAGAGTCCATTTACATTAAGGCATCTTTGCCAGAGGTCTCTCGCACGCGAATAATACATCTTATCAAAACTCTTCACGATAAGTATTACTACATCCGTAACAAGTTAAACAGGGATAAAAATACCTGGAAACACAAAAAGAGTACACCCCATTCATTTCTGACTGTCAAAAAACTTTATTTGACAGTCAGAAATGTATTGCGTGTACTCTTTTTGTGTTTCCAGGTATTTTTGTCCCTGTTTAACTTGTTACGGATGTAGTAATACTTATCGTAAAGAGTTTTGATAAGTTGTATAATTTTCGTGCGAGATACCTTTGGCAAAGAAGCCTTAGTGTAAATGGACTCTATATCATCAGCAATGACATTAGCTACTGCAGAGAAGCTGACATCCTGTTTTGGACTGGCCGAAGCCAGGGCTAAATAATGTCTAACATGCTGGCAGTGTAGCAAAACATCAGCATGTGAAGGAAGAATCTGTTTGTTCAGATTTTTAGGCGGTCCAAATAACGGACAATGAAATGCACAGTAAAACACTAAAATTCGACACGTCTCGACCTGTCTGGTTGGCACGTTGCGCGCAGCGGTAAGGTGAATTCCTAGAACCGGCTGCCGCCCACCCAGCTGGGCCATTGGTCAACCCTCGCTGAGGCTCACCTCCCCCCTCCCATCCCATCATATTGCGGCTGATGTACATATACGTACTACTGTTCTAAATATAATATATTTTACCGCTTTTAAAGCCTCAGCCGATCGCACCAGCACACTTCACACAAGGAAAAAAACGACCTTAAAGTGACTCCTTTTTACGATATTTGCCCATCCCCCACACTTATAGGAGAGGGTGATGAGAAGGGGATGTTTTTTTTAGTCAAAGGATATTTAGAAGAGGTCACATACCAAGTTTGAACAAAATTCGATTACTATAACTTACTAAGAAAAAATCCCAAAACGCGTTAAATTTTTGACGATTTTTCGAAACTTTTAACGCGATGTGCGACCGGAAGATATGGTCCGATTTAGAAAAAAAATGTATTGCGACCATGGCGAAGAGTAGCAACTGTTCCGCGCTATTAGGATTCGATTCGGAAACTTTCGTGTAATTCGGTCCACCCTAGCATATAGGTGTTAGGTATAGATGTTTTAGATTGATCTAGAATTCTCGTGTTATTTATTTAAATGACACGAGCATTCCGCAACACTGCTCCGACCCAGGTTGCTGATCAATCTCTGTAGCGATCACCCCAAGTGAGGGGCTTCACAAAATTGTTATGTATGGTTCCCGACTTGGGCCCATTAGTATCCAAGGTCTTTGTTTCAGGCATCATTCACTCTATTGTCACTCTGTTTACAAAATATTTTTCGTCACACTTTTCTATCCTGGCGTACTACTCTAGCTTCCTTCACGTCCATGCATTTTTTCATGCAAGCTCTTGTGTTTCTATGGCTTCTTATGTCTCTTCGGATTAATGTCTCATTCACAGATTCTAACCATTCTTTCGGCAGTCTACTTCTGGGCATTCTGCCATTTACTTTACCTTTATACACTTGCTTGGTCAGTCGTTCATCTTTCATTCTTTCAAAATGTCCGAACCGCCTGAGCTGATTTCTTTCCCATATGTCAACTAGTGTCTCTCCTGTACCAAATTCATTGAGCATTGTCTCGTTTCGGACTTTGTCCATCAGTGTTTTCCCGCATATTATGCGCAGAGGTTTCATGCCGATCGCGTTGATTTTACTCCTGTCCTTTTCTGGACAGATCCATGTCTCGCTACCGTTTAGTACATTCGGTACTAATATAGAATTATGTATGGCCATTTTAGCTTTTGATGTGTGAACATCTTAGACCTCGTTATGGGGAGTAATAATAGGTTTTCTGGGACTTCGCTGTTTATATCACCGTTTATAATGTCCGGATGTGGTTCTAGTCCATCCGTTACTTGATGTTCATTATCCCTAGCACCTATATCTTCAGCTGCAATCAAGTCCTCGTTGTCCACATATTCCAATGGAAGTTCATCAATAGGAAGCTGCTGTTCCACTTCCATTTCGATGGCAGCTATTTCAACAACCGAAAGCAATTTGTTTACCGATATTGAGCGTTTTTGATCTGCTTAATTCTGCTCATTTATTCTTGTGGCTAGTTCTGAGTACTTAAGTAAGAAGAGACGATGATGTTCTCTCCTTACACTTTGCCCACTTTTCTTTGCCAAAAAATAAGAGCGCATCACATCTCTATTCATATGGTATGTCCATTTTAATCGCCTCCTTGGTTGTTGAACCTCTGCTTCTGGCACTGGTTGTATTAGGCCATCTACCTGCGGAGGATGTGGTGGTGCTGGATCATCACCAGGTTGAGGAAGAACATCAATTGCCACTGCTTGTTCATGTGACGCGGCTTCCTCCAACTGCTGTTCATTGCCGTTGTTTGTCCACTCCAAATCAACCTGCTGTTTAATCTCTATTGCTCGATCTTCTGAGATGAGTAGATTAGTCCTGATGTCCTTCACCTTAGCGATAAGATCTCTTAATGCGACTTTCTCTATTTGAGGATACTTTGCGGCAAATTTCGTTGTGAAATTTTGTCCTTTTTTGCGTGTTGTTTCAAACTTCGCACTTTCATGATAGAGACGCATCAATTCCTCATTCATTGTCGTATCCCAATTGATGCTCTCCCACGGTATTTCTGTTGAAGGGGTTGGCTGCAAATAGCTGACGCTAACCAAAGCATCCTCAGCAGACACAGTTGATGTTTCACTGTCTACCGTATGTCGCAGATGTTCTTCCTGGCCAGCTGTTTGATTAGTGAGATCTGCCTGACCATCTCGCAGCTCACCGTCACCACCGTCCCGCATGCTGTGGCCCCCAGCGGTGGCTCCAGGGGCGCCCCGACGATCCTCGGGTAGCGACAAGCGTTTCAAAATTTGTAAAATACTCTCCATTTATGGGTTTTTGTGTTCCTCTTAGGTACTTTCCTCTTCGTTCTCTGCCTGTCTGGCTTGGGAAACCCTGTCAGTAGCAATGCTACAGCCAACATAGCCGTCAAATTCATTAGAGGAAAGCTCAAGCCCTACCGCGACGACAACGAAAGAACACCTTCGGTAGGGTCACAATATTGTAACAATTCCTGGTACAAGTACCTGACTAGTGTGCATCCTGCGTTGGCACGGTGTTTTCAGAAGATCATCGAACATCCAGATCTGATGCCAGGCTTTATGCTGCAGGGTACTACGTATATGTTGTCTAAAAAACCAGACGCTCAAACTCCATCTGAATTTCGACCGATAGCCTGTCTTCCAACAATATATAAATGTCTTACAGCTATCATAGCAGATAAGGTATATTCTCACTGCGACGAGAATGACATCCTTACAGAAGAACAAAAAGGGTGTTGTAAAATCTCCCGAGGCAGTAAAGATCTAGTCACCATAGATGCTGTTGCCATGACGCAAGCTCGTAAACACCAAAGGAACTTGCACATGGCATACATTGACTACAAGCAAGCGTTTCCTTCCGTACCACATGACTATTTGCTTGAAGTCTTAAAAGTATACAAAATTTGTCCACGCATCATTGACTTCCTAAGTCGTGCGATGATGCTTTGGGGTACAAGAATCAAGTATTTTGATCATGGACAACCAAGGATAACTAGATCAATACGCATTACGACGGGTATATTCCAAGGAGACTCCTTCAGTGCATTATGGTTCTGTTTAGCGTTGAACCCACTGAGCGTAACTTTAAATAGCATGTCTCATGGGTTCCGAGTAAATGATAATGAGGATGGTCATCAAGTGACCCATCTTCTATACATGGATGACCTGAAGCTATACGCTAGTTCGGACGAGAAACTGTAGCAAGTGATTGATGTTACAAATCAATTTTCCAATGATATCACCATGGAGTTTGGACTAGATAAATGCCGAACAGTGCATTTAACCAGAGGAGAATTAGGGACCGTAGAGATAGAGAACGATTTCGAGAATGACATCGAGGCAATGACTGAAGGCGAGTCATATAAATACCTGGGTATTCTCGAATCTAAGGGTATTCAGCATACGATAGTTAAGAAAAGCCTAACGACTGCCTTCGCTACAAGACTCAGATTGGTTCTGAAGAGTTCTCTTAACTCGGCAAACAAGATCAGGGCAATCAACACCTATGCTATCACTTTTCTCACTTATTCGTTTGGGCTCATCAAATGGTCGAACACTGACCTCGAACGATTAAACATAATCATCCGCGTAGAAATGACGAAACACCGAATGCACCACAGTAATTTGGCGATTGAAAGGGTAGTTCTACCACGACATAGAGGGGACAGAGGCATTGTAGATATCAGAAAACTGTGTGAGTCACAAGTTAGACAGTTGAGAGACTATTTTAACAGCAAGCGAGATGTTACGCTTTACAACACCATCTGTAAAGCGGATCTTGACTACACGCTCTTGAATTTGTCCTCAGAGGAGGCCGTGAATATCAGGGCAGAAACCATAGAGAAATTAGAAACGCAATGGAGACAGAAAGCCATCCACGGCGAACACCCCAAAACGTTAGATCAATATGAAGTAGACAGTGAGGCATCCAATATTTGGCTGAGAAAGGGAGTCCTGTATCCAGAAACGGAAGGATTCGTCATTGCGATTCAGGATAGGGTTGTCAGCACCAGGAATTATCGCAAACACGTGTTACATCAAGACGTGGTTGACCGGTGCCGATTATGTGGAGATACCAACGAATCCATCGAGCACGTTATTGATGGTTGTCGCGTAATGGCTCAAAGAGAATATACGCACAGACATAATGATGTGGCGGGCATTGTACATCAACAACTTGCCCTAAACCTAGGACTCTTAATAGAATGGATGCCTTTCTATAGATACATTGCAATGTCCGTTTTAGAAAATGAAGATTACATCTTATATTAGGATGTGACTATCCAGACGGATCATTACATCCGAGCCAATCGACCTGACGTCGTGATGCGAGAGAAAAAAGGTGGTCAGTAGGGTACTGGCGACAGCTCAGAAGGCGGTTTTATTAAACACCTGTCGCATTGTTAGAAACTTCCTAGACCTTCAGGAACCAAGTGACTGGAAACCCATGGCGTGATACATGGTAGCTCTAAGAAACCATCCGGAGGCAACTGTTGTCACCTTCAACACTCACGGCCGCTGTGTATAACAGCGGCAAAGAAAAACTGCAAACTACACCGTGCTCCTAATTTTGTACCTACAACATCATCGCAAATTATTTCAAACATCGTATTAAAATAACTTACAACGTCCTCATCTCATCAGTCACTTGACTTAGTCCGTGGCTATGAAGAAAAACCGGGTTCACCCGAGAAAAAGTTTGACAAAAAAATAATATTGTAATATGTATGTATGTATGTATATTTGAACTCTCCCTTTTACGGGTTTGAGGGCCTCCGCTCCCTGTACATATGTTCACATTTCATCCTTAGTCTAGCTTAACCGCTACTTACTTTCTAATGCATCGCCTTATATAATAACAATAATCTTATTACTACTCTTCTTAAACTACAGACAATGAGCGATCTTCCCGGGCTTCCGTTTTCTCTTACCATCAAATTCATTTAGACCGATTTGAAAATTAAACATTTTTACTCGTTATTTTCCTTTAAACAGGATTACCCGTTTGACTCTACCCTGATCCCTTGCTTTCTCTTATTTCTTCCAGTTTTTTCATCCACATCACTCCCTGTCCATTACCATCCAAAATCCATCTTACACATTCATCCACACTCAACTGTCCATCTTCCTCTCCCGTACACCTCTCTAACACATGTGCCCATTACTCCACTTCGTACCCACATACTCTGCACAGATTGTCCTCTTCATCCATCCAATATCTACAAGCTCTCACTCCTTCTCCCATTCTAAACCCCATCACCCTATTCCATTTGTCTTCCTTTTTCATCTTTTGCAAATATTCTGGTTCCGTCACCCCTTTGACCATCATATACCATCTATTGTACTTCGAATCCATAATCTTTCTCCATCTCTCTTCTCCTTGTCTTACTAATAGCTCTAATTCAATGCTCTGCCAATCCAGAACCCCTTCCTGTATATCACAAACACTCCTAATTTTTTTCCTTTCTTCCTCCCATTTTGAATTTCCCAAATTGCCTCTCGTCTCCTTGTTCCGAACTTCGTCCAAGCATACTTGGGCTATTCTGCTCCCCTCTCCCCTTTTCAGTTTCTCTTCAAACCTCCAGGCTCTCTTAATTTGTCTAGTCACCATTTTCTCCCTTCCTAGTTCTTCCCTTATCATGTATCCTGGACAACTCCAACT
>CAKNXH010063869.1:0-55895 GCA_932178445.1 Andricus quercusramuli
GGTGGCGGCGGCGCTCCGCTTGCTGCTGTCCTCCACGGTGATTGATGCCCCGAGCTGCCCGCTGAAGGCGGCGGCGTCGGGAACGGGAAAAGTGCCGCGAGAACCTCCAGACATGGAGTTCTTAATTTCTGACGCACTTCCCAATTACCCGTATGGTGCACAAGGGGGAACACGGGGTTCCCTAAATTCCCAATTAATTGAGTTAAAATGAAACAAAATATCGTCCGCACTTGTGTCACGGGCGGTATTTTATTCCGTAGATAACAATCAATTAACTGGGAATAACACTTGGCACTTACTTGCTGTATTCCTTGGCTGCTTCTGATGATGGTGAGTAACCGACCTGTCACTCGTCTCTGCTGGCGTGGCTCGTAGAAATCCTCGAAGACCGGAACCGAAATAAAAATGCGACGATATCTAATTGAAGCGGAACTCCGAAGGCACTAACTGAAAACCGAGTGAATTTTGAAGAAAGAAAAAAAAACTAGGCGACGTTAACCGGGGTACTGCGGAGTGAAGGAATCTCAATGAGAAGATGCGTGGTATCTTTAAGTGGTTGTTTTTATTGCCGAATAAGACGGAGGGAAGAGCGGTACTCTCACCTCCTTGCGATCGAACATAAACTGATCATTCCACGTCCTCTCGGACTCTCGCTAGCCTCGCACGGAGCGGCCCGTGGCGGAGGGGGACAGCTTCGAGCCCGCCGATTGTCTACGATCTCGCAACGGAGTCGCAACCGAGCGGTGGGGATCGTGAGCCTGGCCCCGCGGCCACGCGCTTCCGCGCGTCGACTCTATTCTAAGTTAAATTTAATATATTTAAAGAAATGTTTAATTGTAAATTAAAAATATTAATTATTAATCTAAAATTCTGAAAATTTGTACAAGTTCTTATGTCTATCCTAACTTCAATCTCCCGAAGGAATTTTGAAGCTAGGGCAAATAGAACGGTAGTTCGGTCTATAGGTTGTTTATTTATTACTAAGTAACTTAAAGAACAGTTTTGTTATTGTTTAAAAATATTGACATTTATAGAGAGACCGATCTACCGTTATATTCCAATTGCTATAGTTAATATTTCATAGATTAAAGGAGATTATTACACTACTTAATCTTGAATATCCTAATTAATATAAAATAACTTAATTCTGATTGATGTACGTGTAAACATGATTACATGTGTACACGTACATCAAGCGTACGTTTGGTAGTTCCTATTTGGCCTGAGAGGAGTTAGTTTGTCAATAAAAGGACTTTGTTATTGCAAAATATATGGGGGTCTCTAATACTTTAACTTTAGTTATTTTTTCTTTATCCCTGAAGGGAACTCGGTCATTCTCCTTGATTTGGCCGACAAGGTTCATTTTATCATTGTGAACAATTTCCAATTTATTTACTTAGAACTTGTTAACTAAATACTCGGTTGAGTTCCCCTGCAATACGACCCGTGCGCCAGAAAAGGAAGGATAGAGAGAGTGAGAGAGAGAGGAATATTAGAAAGTAAGCGCGCGTGGGTTGAGAGGCTGGCACGGGCGTACGTGACTTGGCTTGTTGTTCAAGTTTTCGTAAACACGGCCCGGAGCACGTGTTTACAGGCTGTCGCCACTTAACCGGGGAAATTTGCCGGCTACTACCGGCCCAACAAGGACAATAACGGGACTCTAACAAAAGGAGGGTAGGCAAACTCGTCGTTTCGAAGCTCGGGAATCAGCGATTTGTCACGTAGGGTCTTCACTCAAGTTTTCCTATAGAAAACTTGAGTGAAAGATCACGTAGACCAAGTGCTTGATTTCCGAGGTTCTCAATTTGTATGTTTGACATACAACAAAATCGCCGTCCAATAATTTTGGTAGAGTCCGTAACTGTTCGTTACGGCGTTTTCACGAATTTTGTCGTCACAAATACACATTTTTCAAAAATTGATAAAGGTGTAAAAATGATAATGTAATTATTAATTATTTATTGAATTTGAATTATTTATAATTTTTTTCATTGTTAATTTCTGTAATATAAAATGTATCAATAATACAAAAGTAATTAATTTGATATTTTGATCATTGCAAGCATTGTATGAGCACAAAATAAAAGAAAAGAGTGTACAGACTTTGGTCAATTTATTAATTGTTCATTGAAATAATTTCATTTCATTCAACAGTGTCATTAACAGACATTATGATTGACAAGCATAACAACAAATTCTAAGAATAAATAATGTCCATTAGAGGAAAAGATTTTTAATATGTATATGAATTTTACAGATTGTGCTAAATTTAATCCGACATTTTTTTTATATATTCCATTTATTTTTATATAAATATATTATTCTTTATATTTATATTATATATATATTTTTTTCATATATTTATTTATATTTATTTATAATAATCTGAGCTCTGTCATCTGAATATACACTGATGTTAAAATTCTTCATTAAAGAAAAACTAATGTCTAAAAAATTATTCCCCAAATCGATTTTGAATTGAATCTTCCCATTTTTTCCAAATATCCTGAAAAATGTACTGTATATAATCATTTCTCAATTTTTTAGGAAAAATTATTGATTTTTGCTTCATGTGAAAGAATTTAAGAAACTATATTACTACAAAGAATAGAGATGGAAATGAATTATTTACAATAATATATTATAGAACACAACTCATATTTATTTTTCAATTTATTCAATCAGTAAAGATAAAATATATTTGTATTAGAACAAGTGAGAAACGAAAAAAGCCCCTTTTTTGAAAATTCATATTTTGGTTTTGTGAGATTATTATTTTATTTACAATTTTCAATTATGTGCACACTATTATACATAAAATATGTAGTAGAAAAGTTCTCGCAAACATTTCTGTCAAACAAAAACTGGGTCTTTTATAGAGGTTTTTGTTATCCAAATAGTGCTACAAACACCTCTTATGGAGGACACAGTTTTTGTTTCACATACAATTTTATTGAAACTCTTTTACTACATATGTTATGTATATCACCGTACATGCGATTAAAAATTTTAAGAAAGAATTCCGGGAAATCAAAATCTGAACTGTGAAAACAAGGACATGATCAATTTTTTCATCTCTTACCTGAATTATTCGGGAAGAATCAAAGAATTAAATGTATTTTCACGATAATATTTATAACTTTTGTATGCTTTTTTACAAGAAAATCATGCCAGTAATTTTTTTAAAAACATTGTCCAATTATCTCACAATTTAAAAATTAAAAGCTTCGGGATTATTTAAAAAAATAACAAGGAAGAAAGGCGAGAAATGCAATAAGGGCGACGTGAAAGTGGCGTTCTGGAATGTTTCAGAACTAAAAATCAAGGACAAAGGATTTTGGGGAGATTTGCAGAAGTGGGATGTGATAATGATGAGTGAGACGTGGGTAGATGAAAAAGAATGGAAAGGCATGAAAAGAATATTACCGAAAGCATATGAGTGGAAGATGCAAGCAGCGAGAAAGGAGCATGTAAAAGGGAGAGGTATGGGTGGCATGGTGTTAGGGGTAAGAAAGGAACTGGTGGTAAAGGAAGAAAAGGGAGCATATAGAGAAGAAAAGGACGGAACAATGGTTAGGAGAGTAAAATTAGGAAAAGTTATGATGGATGTAGTATGCGTGTACAGAAGAAGAGGAGAAGAGGGAGGGTGGAGAACAATAAGTGAATGGACAGAAGAAAAAGGTGACAGGTTGGTCCTAATAGCGGGGGACTTGAATGCATGGACCGGGGAACAAGGAGGAGAGGTATGGGATAGAGAAAAGGAGATGTTCATAAGAAATTCGAAGCAAAAAGAAACGGACCGGGAGGGTGGGAGGCTTCTGGACTTGTTAGGAGAGGTGGAATCGTTCATTTGTAATGGCAATACCAAGGGGGATGAAGAAGGGGAATATACATACGCGGGTGTAGGGGATGCCGTCATAGATTACATTCTGGCAGAAGAAAGAATAAGGAAGTTGATGGTTGAAATGGAAGTGGGCGACGTGATAGGCTCAGAACACTTTCCGGTGATTGCGACAATGAGAGGTGGTAGCCCAAAGCGGGGTAGTGGAAAGAGGGAAGGAAAGAGGGAAAATAAATTGAAAATGGGCTTTTGGGGGGAGGAAAAATTAGGAGAATTTGAAGAAAAAATAGAAAACGAGGAAACAGGAGGTTTGGAAGGGTAAGGAGTAGACAAGCTGCTAGAAAATCTTAAAGGAGTGATTGATAAAGTAAGGGAAGAGGTGAGACCAAGAGAAGAAGAGGGGTTCAGGAGAGGTTGGCGGGACGATGAATGCAGGGAAAGTAAAGAAAGGATGAAGGAAAGTGTAAGAAAATGGAGGAAAGGGGAAATGACAAAAGGAGAAGTCAACAGGAGAAAGAGAGAGCACGAAAGAATGATAAAGGAGAAAAGACAGAAGCAAAAAGAAAGGTACATGTAAGAGGCAGAGAAAGCGGTAAAGGAAGGGAGGAAATGGGAAGTGTTAAACAAAGAAAGAGGAGGAAGGAGGGGCATAAATGAAGAAATAGGAATGAAAGAGTGGACGATGCACTTCTAGGGACTGTTAGGAGGTGTGGAAAACAGGTTGAAGGGAGAAGGAAGAAAAGCGGTAGAGCGAAATGAGAACAGCGAAAACGAGATTAGTAGGGAAGAGGTAAATGAAGCAATTGTTCGGTTAAAAAAAAAGGCAACAGGGGAGGATGGGTTGGAAAATGAAGCACTGAAATATGGGGGAATAGGAGTGAGAGAAGAGATATGGAAGATTTGCGATAAGGTATGGAAAGGAGAAGGTTGGCCGGAGGAATGGAAGACAGGGCTGGTAGTACCGCTGATTAAGAAAGGAGAGGAAAAAAGGGTAGATTAATACAGAGGGATCACACTCATATCGGTGGCATATAAAATGTATGCGGAAGTGCTGAGAAGGAGGTTAGAAAGACAGTTGGAAGAAAAAGGAAGTATACCACACAATCAAACGGGTTTTAGAAAAGGGATGGGAACCATAGATAAAATCTACGTGCTTAACTATCTAGTCAATAGGAACCTAGGGCGAAAGAAAGGGAAACTAGTTGCACTGTTCGTCGATTTTAAGGCAGCATTCGGCTCAGTTAACAGGAGGGTGTTATGTGCATCCACGAAATAGAGGGGAGTAGACGAAGGATTAATAGAGAGGATAAAAGAAATATTCGTGGAAACTAAGATAAGGGTGAAGATAGGAGACAAGAAAGGAGAGGAATTCTTGACAGGAAGGGGGTTCAGGCAAGGGTGTCCGTTGAGCCCACTTCTGTTCAGTATTCTTCTGGCAGATTTGGAGAAGTTGGAGAGTAAAGGAAAAGGGGGAACAACGCTAGGAACAGGCAAAGTGTACTCACTAGCATATGCAGATGATGTAGTGCTAGTAGCGGCTGATGAAAGAGATATGAATCTGTTGATGAGAGTGTTCGAAGAATATGTGCGAGAAAAGGGTTTAACAGTGAATGTGAACAAGACTAAGATGATGTGTTTCAGAAATAAAAGGGTAAGATTAGAGTATGAATGGAAGATAAATAGTGTGGTGGTAGAGTTGGTGGATGAGTTTTGCTACCTAGGATTTTGGTTCGAAACGAGAGGAGGAAGCGAGATGCAGATGAGAAAGAGATTAGAATGTGCGAGTAAAGTAATGGTACAAGTATGGGGTATAGGAAAAAGAAGGTTTAAGGATGACTGGAAGATGAGAGTATGGATGTTTGATGTCTTAGTGTGGTCAGTGTTAAGCTATGGAGCGGAAATTTGGGGATGGAAAGAACATAAGAAAGTGGAAAGTTTGCAGGAGAGATTTTTGAGACGGGTTATGAAAGTGAGTTGGAGCTGCCCAGGTTATATGCTGAGGAAAGAAATAGGTCGAGAAAAAATGGTGGCGAGGCAAGCGAAAAGAGCCTGGAACTTCGAAGAGAAACTAAGAAGGGGAGAAGGAAGCAAAATTGCATAAGCGTGTGTCCGGGAGGTCATGGATAAAGAGAGGAGGGGCTACGCGGGGCGTTCAAAATGGGAGGACGAGAGGCATGTAATGAGGTTTGAGTGGGGTATGCAAGTTAGTGGTAGAGAGTGGGAGGAAATAGAGGAAGATATTAAGGCAAGGCAAGAAGAAGAAAGATGGGAAAAAATCGTTGATTCAAGGTACAACAGCTGGTATAAAATGGTGAAGAGGCAGGGGGAACCAGAGTACCTTCAAAAGATTAAAAAGGAGAGCGAATGGAATATAGTGATAAGATTCAGAATGGGAGAGGGTGTTAGAGCATGTGGGTACTGGATGAATGATGAAGGGAATCTGTGCATAGTATGTAAGTGTGAGCAGGAAACGTGGGTGCATGTTTTAGAGAGGTGTAAAGGTGACGAAGGGGGAGGGGAAAGCATAGAAGAGAGAATGAAATTGATCCTGAATGAAAATGGTCAGGGAGAGAAATGGGTGAAGAAGCTGGAAGAGCTGAGAGAGACAGAGAGAGAGAGAGAGCTGGTTCCACAGGGTAGGAAAAAGCCAAAAAATGACTCCTAAAGAAAGAGAATTACGAAGTAGAGTTGCGGATTAGAGTAAAATTATGAGATTGATGATGGTAAGAGGAAACGGAAGCCCAGGGCAAATTCGCAAGCGTTTAGAAATAAGAATAGTAATGTAAGACAATATGTAGAAAATAGTTAATAAGATAGCATAAGGCTTGTTTGTAAGAATACATGTAATGGTTATGTAAAGACTCTCGAACCCGTAAAAGGGAGAGAGTATAAACAAATAAAGAAGAACAATTTTTCTAATATCATTAAATGGTTACGATAGTCTTTAAAAGGATAATAATGTTTTAGTTATATTCCTACAATGATTTCAGATAATTAATAATAATTATACTAATAATAAACTACAATAATTTTTTCTTGACAGATAAAAAATTCAGATGAGCTGTTGAAAAGAAGAATCGGTGGTTTAAAGATACTCTCGAATCCGGGTGAAGAAACTTAGCATGCAATTGTGCAGGCACGCACTGGCCGTCTGGAATTTGGGAGATTTCCCGGTGGGCCGCGAGCCTGGAGGGCCGTCGAGGGCATACCCAGGGCCGCATTTAGTACAGGGCCCAGCACGGCGATGGCCGCGGAAAAGGGCCGTTTAGGTACGAAATGCCAGGGCCGCATTGATGTCCCAGTCCGTCCCTGCAATTGTGCTATTCGATTTTAGGAAATCGAACTGCAGAAAGACCGAGGATCCTTAGGAGGAAAAACATATCTGCGCAGATGTATTTCTTTTATCAGGATCTGAGGGGTGAGCACCATTAAGCACTATTCCAGATCCTGGAATTCGTGTAGATATGCTAGAATTTCTGCAGATGTATTGTTTTTTCATCAGGAATTCTAGAAAATCGCTGTCGATATGCTAACTGAGACCCAATTATCTCAAGATTTAATTACAATTTATAATAATGATTAGCATAGTTAAATTCGCCTTTTCATTACGAATTCAGCTATAAAAAGACTCAGTTTTGATAAAAATGCAGTTGTACAGTTTCTTCATCAGGACGGCAGTATAGGTATACGGTAGATAGGTTTATAGGAGTAAGGTATAGATATTTTAGATTGATCTAGAATTCTCGTGTTATTTATTTAAATGACACGTTCGTTCCGCAACACTGCTCGGACCTACTTGGGCCCATTGTATCCAAAGTCTTCGTTTTAGGCGTCAATCACTCTATTGTCACCCTGTTCACAAACTATTTGTCGCCACACTTCTCTGTCCTGACATACTACTCTAGTTTCCTTCACGTGCATGCATTTTTTCATGCAAGCTCTTGTGTTTCTATGGCTTATAATGTCTCTTCGGATTAATGTCTTATTCACAGATCCTAACCATTCTTTTGGCGGTCTACCTCTGGGCATCCTGCCATTTACTTTACCTTCACACAAGTGTTTAGTCAGACGTTCATCTTTCATTATTTCAAGATGTCCGAACCATCTTAACTAATTTATTTCCTATATGTCAACTTGTGTCTCTCCTGTACCACAATCTTTGAGAATTATCTCGTTTCGGACTTTGTCCATCAGTGTTTTCCCGCATATTATGCGCAGAGGTTTCATGCCGATCGCGTTAATTTTACTCCTGCCCTTTACTTGACATGTACATTTTTCGCTACCGTATAGTACAGTCGAGACGAATATAGAATTATGTATGGCCATTTCAGCTTCTATTGATATGTTTTTATTTGTGAGGATAGACCCTGCTTTAACGATAACCTCTTTGCCCTTATCTATGTGCCTCTTTAACTCCCCATCTAATTTCCCGTCGCTAGTGAACAGGCTACCCAGATATACGTACTTGTCAACTTGTTTTAATTGCTCATCATTTAGGACAATCTTGCATTTTCTTTTCTCACTTTTTCCTTCAAAAACCATGACTTTTGTTTTATTTACGTTAATTTTGAGGCCCATGCATGTTCTTCATGCTTGTGTTAAGTTTATTCAACATTCTTTGCAAGTCTTCGACTGATTCTGCCATAACAATCTTGTCATCTGCGAAAGCCAACCCACGTACTTTGACGGTTTTGAGATCTATACCTTTTTCGTTGAAGAGGGCAGTTCTTAGACACTTATCCATGAATATGATAAATAGCCACGAGGACATAACGCATTCTTGTTTCACGCCTTGCATAATATCAAACCAGTCACTTAGTTTCCCATTTACCCTCACACTCGCTTTACTACCTGTAGATATTGCTTTTATCGCTTGTAGGAGCCATCTATTGACTCCACTCTTTAAGGACTTCCTAAAGTTTACTTCTATTTACCTTGTCAAATGCTTTTTTTAGGTCAACAAATGCACAGAAAGCTTTCTTTCCTACTCTCAAGCTTTTTTCTATGATCTGTTTCAGGCTAAATACCTGATCTGTAAATGATCTTCCTGGCATAAATCCACTTTGGACTTCCCATATATTTTCTTCTGTGATTTCCATTACCCTACAAATAAGTATTTTTCAGTATATTTTATTTATGTGCATCTCTTTCTTCAGTTTCGACCTTCGATTAGTGTATAAAAACAGTCTCCGGATGGAAAGGTCATTAGTATAAAAAAGACTTTATTTCATTGAGACTTTATTTTTTGAGATTTTATTTATGGTACTTAGTGAGCTGATACCTCTGTAATTACTGCAGTTGCTTTTATCTTCCTTTCTTTTGTATACTGGTACAATAATCGCTTTTCTCCAATCGTCTGGGACTTCTCCCATTTCGATACATAAATTTATCAATTCGCACAACCTGTGAGGTATGTACGCGCCACCGTATTTAAGCATTTATGCGCTAATTCTGTCTACACTAGCAGCCTTACTGTTTTTTAAGTTCTCAATTATATCTCTAACCTCAGTGACACAGACTTTTTCAACTAGGTTTTCTAATGCATTATGTTCTTTGTCGCAGGTCTGTTGTCCTATATCTTCGCCTCCTAATAATTGTTTAAAAAAAGTCTTTTAAAGCGTCTACTATCCCGTCTATATCATACAGCATTTCACCTTTGCTGTTTCTCATGCTTATAAATTCTATAATTTTACTTTCCTTCATTTGATTATATAGTAGTTTCACGGTTCCTTTAAAGTTGTTTTTTATTTTATTTTCTTCTTCTGTTCTGATTTTATCCTTACTTTCCTTGAAAAGTCGTTTAACTTTCCTCTTTTTGTGTCTGTAATCATTTTCAAGTCTACTTCTCTCCTCATCGCTAGGACATGTAATGTGCAACAGTCTTTCGTACGCTTCTTTCTTTTCTTGTCGGGCTGCCTCAATTCCAACATTCCACCACGCATCGCCAGGATTTCCTCATACCACTGCCATACCACACACTTCAATCGCAGATTCAACAATGGTATCCCGTAATAAAGCCCGCGCGCCTCTATATATTTATTGCTTGCAAGCGGCTCCCAAATTGCCTTATCTATGCGTTCGTTTATCTTATTCTGAAAATCTATTCGCACTTCCTCTCTGTAAATTTTGAAACTTAATTCGCGTTTGTTTCGTTTGTTTCCCCGCCCTAAGTTCATTTTGGAGACTAAAAGGTGATGATCAGTATTGCATTCGGACCCACTCATGACTCTTATATCTGTTACTAGTTCTCTCAGTCTTTCCTCTGCAATAACGAAGTCAATTATACTGCGGTTATTTCCTTTGCACCAGGTGTAAGTGTGTATGATTTTAAGTCGAAACCAAGTATTTGTAATAAATAGGCCCTTTGCTAAGCATACGCTAACAAACTCTCCTCCGTCTTAATTTTTTCTTTGGTCTCCAAATTTACCTATTACCCTTTCTGTATCTGTATCCTGACGTTGGACGCCGACCCATCCATTCATATCTCCTAGCAGAATTATTCTTTCACCTTGATCTCAAGTACTTATTGTATCATTTAAAGTGTCCCAAGAGGCGTCTTTGACTTCTCTCGGATGACTATCAACTGGGGCGTAGCACCACCCCATTTTCTATGTTTCTACTTTCACAACCCTTTTTCTTCGTCTCAGTTATACAATGAATATCTAGTTTATTTATGTGCATAGTTTCTCGTAGTTCTCTTATCATGAGATCATTCACTCATCTAGTATTCCAAACACCCAGTCTCCATTCATCGCCTGAAACTCGACCTTTACGTTTACCGTGTGTATGCTTTTCGTCAATCAAAGTTTCAGTCCATTCCGAGGCTATTTTATTGTTTGTATTATTCATGTTTAGATTGTACACCCAACTACCACCTGTGTGCGCGAAATTTGTATTGCGATTCGAAATCATGTACAAGATAAGCAGTGATTTGTCGTATGGTGGTGGAGAGTCTGGTTGTAACGTCAGTCCCACCAAAACTTCTGTTACTGCGGGGGGAGGGGGGCATGATAAAGAAAACACAGAGCCTCAATAGGTTTGTGATTTATGCTGAGAAATACTATGAAAATTCTCAGACCATTGAATTCAAAGGAAAAGCCGCTTATAATATTTTAAAACAAAGAGAACTTTTAACCAAAATGACGGATATTTTGTTCTGACGTAGTTTAATTTATGACGTATAAAGAGTATAATCCCCCCCCCCCTCGATACGAAAAATAGTTCAATTTCGAAAATGTATTCCTTTTTAACAATAAAAGTTATGACCTAGCCTGCTATTTCACTGGGATTCCGCCTTTTGTATTCAAAGATCTTCTTCATTTTTCAGTGGTAATTTAGGAAATGAGAGGGACTAAATAGCGTGTTTTCGAAAAAATAATTGAAAAGTAATCGCACAAAAACAGACCGGTTTACTGGGCAGTTAATAATTTATTTTTCCGAAATCGAGAACCTTATTTATACGATTCTATGTTTTGCGCCATCTTCATAGGTTTTTCTAGCGTTTCAACACAACAAGATATGTAAATAATTCAATTAATAACTTTTTGAAATTTGCGAAATCATTATCATTATTTGTTTCTCGTGCAAATTGCAGTGATGCTGTTACATTCTCCAATCATTCGGACTTGTCAGTGAACAATTTAAAAAAAGAAAATCATAAATTGCATTTTTTATTCTTATTCAAAATTCCCGCCAAGACAGATGCGACTTTTACCGACAGTGCTTTTTCGTAGTACGATCAAGTACGGTTAAGGTATTAGCGCCATCAGCTGTGACTCGGCTTCCTGCGCACTTCACGTCATTGCTTTGGTTGCTACAACCACTTTACTCTCATTGTTTAGCAGTTACCGGATTTTTTTTCTCGAAAAATCAGACTTACCTCAACTTCCTCAAAACACCTTCCAGGGCTTAGAAAATGGTCAAAGGGCATTTTTGAATCCTCAAAGCCGAATGATTGTCTCTGAACTGAAAAAAATGGTTAGTTGTGATAAGAAGATCTTTCTTAGTAGAGATGGTATCAGATGCGACAAACACTTCGATGGTAAAAATAACTGACCAGTTTAGTGCGGTAACAAGTCTTTGTTAGTAATCCTAAGTAGGTTATATTAGCCCTTAAATGGTAAAGGTGGGTCACTCGTGCCCCGCCAAAAGATTCTCCCTCTGCTAGCTTATTGAGAAGGACGGAGGGAATTATATTGTATTGTTTAAACAAATGATCAAATCGGCAGTATAGTGATTGATCCTCATACTAGGATAGTTGATGAGATTTCATGAATTTGGCGCAATTTTTTAGAGCACTTTAGAGCACTTTTTAAATCACCGAGCACGAGTGACCCACCTTTACTATTGAAAGGTGCCGAAAATGTCGTTACCATTTAAGGGTTAGTAACGATAGTTAATTCTAGTCACAACAAATTAAGTAGTCAGATTTACCACCAATTTATTTTCCAAGAAATGAAAGTAGTAAAAGTTACAAGTTTTCCTCCTTGGCGACATTGGCAGAACTGAAACCTAAGCAGTGCTGCTGACATTCGCACTAGAATATCGCGTCATGCTGTCGATCGTCGCCATTTTCATTTGAATCTTTTTGTGAATTGTGCAGTAGTGAAGACCGTGCACACTATCGCATCGATCTAAATTTTCTTATGGACTTACTACTACAGCAAGTCTGCAATTTTAAATATACAAAAATTCCAATATAAGGCCAAATGATCTTTTTCTTCCTAAAACTGCTGACCCATGCAGTTTCCCATCGCACAAGCAATGTCAACAGTGCGTGGCCACCCCGCAACATTCATCCGACGACGATTTTTGTGCACGGAACTGCGAGGCAACCCCGACAACTGGCCTTCAGTTTTTTTGTTGTTGTCCACTTATATAGTTCTTGTGTATTAAATTTATAGGGGTTTTTTATTAACATCCCAATAGGCATGTGGGTGTATTTCGACAAGCGTTTTATCAGGACTTGGCCTCCACAGGAAGTCCTGAGGACGACCTTGTGTCCACTATAGAGAAATTATAGTAAAATTCACTATAATTTCATTATTGAGAAGTTCTAACTTCTTGAAAGTCCACGGGGCAGTAATTTTACTAGTAAGGACTACTAATTTGAATAGTGAAAATCATTAATTTCAATAGTAAGGACAACTATTTTAAATAGTAAAACTTACTAATTGTAATAGTGAGGATTAATACTTTGAGAATTGAGATCAACTAGCTCATTTGTAAGAGAATTTAATAGTAAGACTTACTAATTAAAGTGGTAAGGCTTACTACCTGGAAATAGTATGTACCATCTAAAGTTGTCGCGACAAAAAGTAGAGTAGTAAGGACAACTACTACCAATCTTGCGAATAAAAGTAGTAGCCCCAACCAGTTGAATAGTAGCGACATATATTAGGAACTAAAGTAGTTGGCCCTACTACTTTATTAGTTCTCCCCGGCCAAATATTTTTTTCAGTGTAGTTGGTCAGTTTTAAGTGCTTCATAGATTTCATCATTTCTGTGCACCCCGTCCCGACAGCCTTAAATTTTATTATAATTTGACTTCTACTACTGTTACGTGCTACTGAAATCATATGCTACCCATTGAGACCACTGGCGGGATCTACCCATGTGGTAATACACCACTGGCGCAGTACTGGCCAAGTATAGGCTGCCGGAGTCCCAGTACTGGGCATATTTACTGGGCCAGTACCTGCCTGTCATATAAAAACCATCCTCATAAGCTACAACTCAAAAACCTTAAAACAACAATTTTTTAACTCTGTTTTCTTATTAATTTTTTATTATTATACGACATCATATATATGCAAAATAGATGAACTGTCAGCGGGAATTAAAATAGAATAATTTTTAAATAAATAATGTGAATCGATTACAATTTTTCCTAATGTGATATTTTGTTTTTCGCGTTTTGGAATATTTTACAACTTTTGATACTAAAATAAAATGTCATTTTCAATGAGCATTCAAAATTTTCATCGACGCAACTTTGAAATTTTATCGCGTACTGCGACAGTTTTTTTTATAACAAATTGTTTTTAGCTCTCGTATAATGTTTTGGTGTTTAGGTGTTTAAGACTGTTTTACAGCGATTGAGCATTGAATCAATTGTAATTTTTACTGAACATTTATCGTTTACCATAAAGATCAAACTTAAAATTTTGTTCCTTAATGAGAAAAAAAAACAGAAAAAAATGTTTACTCGATATTTGTATTGATAGTGTTTCGAAATTTTAGAACACATTAACGATATTTCTAGACGTTTTTCTTCATTCTTTTATTATTTATACTTTCGGCATAGTATTGCCCCGATCCTGGAGCCAACCGTGCGCCAGTACTAGGCGAACCGTCGATTATCTTAACGCGTGACCATTACTGGGGCTGTACTGCGACGGTGGTGAACTCCAGCGGACTACTGAATTTTCCACCTGGGTAGATTCATTTGATTCACAATTTAAATAACAAGATGAAGTTATCACATTGAAAAAAGGACATGCAAAACATGACATCTTAAAAAAATAGATCTCTAGCTTTTGCAGTGAAGTGAGTATTTGACTTACGATCATTTGCAGGGAGAAAGTGTAGATTAGGTGTGGCAAAACCATCTGAGTGTGTATCACCTCCACGAGGACTTGACTCGCCAGTTCTTATAGCTAGATTTGCCAAGTACAAAAAAAAAATCATCATTACAAGGGTTCAACCATTCTCACTCAGCGTGCGCGAGGAATATATTCTTAAAGAATTCTTTGGAATACCTGAGAATTTATCGGCACATTTGGGAATACAAGGGTTGCATTTTATATTTCCGGAATGGGCGATCCTGCTGCTGCCATATGAAAACCGATGTCTCTATCATCAAGTTTGACATTTTTTAGTAATTTTTTACTCAGAACGTTTTGAAGTGCGGGCGCGATTTGTGTCGTGTACAGTGACTTTAAATGAATGCTTCACACGAGCCTTTTTTGAGCGATTATCTAATTATGTTGGATCCAACGGCAAAAAATTTTTTTGACAGCCAACTGTTCATGCAATATTGACTGTATTTTTTTTTTATTTCTTTTTTTTCTAAGGAGTAAAAACGGAAAATGCTCATGCACCAACCACTTTCAAACTTTGGGGACCGCGAGCCCAGTATATACCTCCAACGCATATATATTTGTATATATACTCGTAAGATGCACAAAGGGGAGCACAGTCCACAAGAAACGAAGGTGAGTGTGGGACTTACCGAAACGGCACCTACCCACGAAACCTTAAATCATACGAATGCCTTCACGATAAGTCACATGACGATCTTTCAGTATCAGTTCACGCACAGCATCAATGTTTTTTGGGAGGAAGACTGATTTTGAACGAATTTCTCGAACTTCGTCGGTGAGTGAACTACGGCCTTGATTAAATTCGAAGAACCATCGATACACAGTTGTTTCCCAACACAGAAAAAACTAAGAATAATATTTGTTGCAGGAAATTTTTTAGAGCGATAAAGTTTTGTTCAGCCAACTTCCCGTCTTTCAAGATACATGTGTTTGTCACGGAAAAACAAAAGAAAGTTTAACCAATGTTTGTGTAAAGTTTATCCTGTGAAGTTAATTTTTGTTGCAGAGAATCTTTCGTCGGAAATCGATGTAAAGTTTATCTTCCGTTTTTTCTGTGGTGGCGCTTTGTCGCCAAAAGACGAATAAAGTTCATCAATGTACTTTTGTTGAGATAATCCACGTCGAAAGTTGTAAAAAATGATCGCACGGAAATGTTCACGAGTCAATTGCATTTCTTTCTCGAGATAGATTTTTCAAGTCACTGTACACGACAGAAATCGCGCCCGTACGCAAAACGTTCCTCAATTATAAAAGGCAACCCTCGTACATACAGCGTGTCACATATGTCCCAAGACGGCTGAATGTTTCCTCAGGTGATATAGTTTCATGGAGGTCAAGATCATTCTTGAAGTAACTTTCAACGAGGAATTCAATGGTGGCCTTTATTTTTATTTTGACGATGACCTTCTAGTTTTTTTCAAGGTCTACTTTCTCTATTGGAAACCCCCTTTTTTGATATCGGCAATCGATGGAGCGAGAAATTTTACGTACCCAGATCATACATGGGTACATTGTAACCTCGAAGGTCATTCAAAGGTCATTTAGACTCAAACAAGGTCTGCATTTCTTTGGCAATAGAAGTTTTAACATTTTTTCGTAACGAGTAAAGTTACTAACTTTAACTTTTTTTTTGAATAGTGACTTCAAGCATGACCTTGACGATGACTTTCATGGTAATTTCAAGGTCAACTTTTCTTCATTGGGAACCCCCTTTCAAGGAAACAATGTACCTATGTATGACCCGGGTATATATTTGAACGTAAAATGGTTTCCATTTTTGGAAAAAGTTGATCTTAAATAAAACCTCAATTTTATCTTACCTGAGCAAATATTCAGGCGTCCCGGGACTTTTGCGACAACCGGTATATCTTTGAATACAAAGAATGTGTACTTGGAATTTACAGGTGGTTTTTCAACTTGAGACATCGAAGGTAGGAGGTAGGTGTGGGGGTCACTTTGTAATTTCAGAAAAATTAAATTTCAAAAAAATTTCAAACAAAACTTACGTATTTCATAAAGGTGAATCTGAATCTGTGATAAGAATTGGGGTTTCAATTTGACATTAAAAAGTTACCCCCACTTCTGCCTCTTGGGGGGCTGGGTGAGGTACATTTTTTCAATGGATGCGTATTTTTTGAGATATTTTGATGTATCACGTACATTTTTTTCGATCTGCTCAGTTGCAACACTTGCACCCTTCAATGGAATTTTCAACCTAATAGTTGAATATTTAACCAAGAAAGTCCATAAGTCACCAAGAAGGTTAATATTGTACCAGAGAAGACCAAGTTCCAACAAAATATAGAAATTTTCAAACGAATAGTTGAATTTGCAACTGAAGCAGATTAATGTTAAGAAAACATGATACAGTTCAATTTTCAAATGAAAAATGTATCTTCGATACAAAAAAATAAGTTTGAACCAAAATGAATTATTTTCTGCACAAAAAATAATTTTTAATACAATACATAAATTTTCAACCAAGCAGTTTAATTTTAGAATGGAGAAGTTGGAATTCTTCAATTTTCAGTTATTACAATAATTTAAACAGATGTTTAAGAAATAGTTAAATTTTTAACAACAAAAAAGATTTTTCAACTAAAGTGATGATTTATCAAGGGATCAACAAAACAAGGATCAACTTTCTAATAAAAAATGGAATATTTTGAAGTTATTTTGAGAAAATTGGTTTTCAGACAAACGAAAAAATTGTTTAACAAAATAGTTAGAAACTATTTGCAATACATATGTAAACTACTCCGAGGTACATGAGTTTCATAAGTAAGTGACTTCTGAAACTAGTCCATGTTTCTGATGCTTTTTCACCGTATTAAGTAAATCGCGTTTTTTGCTAAATCGGTGAATTGAAAGTTCACATTAAAGTTTCAAATTAGCTGGAAATAACTGCGACGTTACGCAGGAAATTTTTTTTTTAATTTCCAAAAATCATGTTCGTCTAACCTGAACCGTCGCATTGCACGCAAGAGCAAAATCTCTAAAAGAAAAATGTAACCAGAAGAAATTCTGAGAAAAATGGAAAAGAAGAACCTTCTGTCTCTAATAAATGCCGAGTTATGATTCTTTGAAGAAACCTGATTTTTTTAAAAAAACAAGATAAAAATAAAATTCTGAATTTTGTTTCTATACTTTGGAACCTGTTAACATTACGAAAACATGTTTCAGACGTTAATCAAAGTAGCTCTCATAGGTCACATATGAGCTGAAACATTTTTTTTTGTTTCACGCAAAATTCGGTCCCCAGTAATTAATCCTGTTAGAGTTTTTCGTAGGATTTTTCTGAAGAGTCATAACTTTTGACCTATGAAGGTTAAAAATTAAATTTTTTTCAGTTTATTTCGAATTTTCTGCACTCTACATTTTTTCATAACGTCATTAACGGAAATTCAGAGAAAAACGAAGTATTTTGAGAAAAAAACACTAGTAATTTGCCCTGGAAGAAGGTCAAAAGTGGTAAGCTTTCGCCTTTTTTTCAAAGAAGCTCATGTGTCCTTCAAAAGTCATAATTCGGCACCTATTATTCAGAAGTAAAAGGTTTTTCAAAAATAATGAAAGAGGCTTGAAATTTTGAAAAAATCTTACAATTTTAAGAAAAATGGTATGAAATGAAATTTGGTACTCGGAGTTTTTTTTTGCTTCAAAAGAAATATTACGGCTACATAAAGCCTAATAAATGAAGACCCAGGGGGAAGAACGACTTATGTCCACTTTGGACTAAGGTTGTTTTCCCCCTGGGTCTTCAAATATCATCTAACTTCAAGGATCCTTTCGGAAAAGATGGCTGAGCCTCGCCTTACTCTCTTGTCTCAGAAGTAAAATAAAAAATGACTTTTTAGCAAAATTGTTGAATATTCTACAAAGTAGATTAATTTTTGACCAAAAGAGATACATTTTTGAAGAAAAATGTGACAGTTTATACTTCAACCAAAACAGCTTTTGATTGTGATTGAAAAAACAGTTGATTTCAACCAAAAATAAGAATTTTCAACGAAATAGTTGACTTCTTAACCGAAAAGAATACTTTTGGTAAAAATTGTTCAATTTTCAACAATATAATTTTGTACCGGGAAAAAAATACAAACAAAATTTCTGAAATTTTAAATAACCGGTTTAATTTTTAACGAAGTAATATAACAAAAACATGAATGATCAACCAAACAGATGAATTTTCGACTGAAATTATAAATGAAATAGAAAAATTTCATAAAAATAGTTGAATTTTCAACAAAAAAGTTAATTTTTAACCAAAAGATTAATTTTCAACCATATCGTTGCATTTTAAAGCAAAAAGGATGACTTTTCAACAAAATTATTAAATTTTTGATACGACACGACGAATTTTCCACAGAATACATGACTTTTCAACTGAAAAGATCAATATTTAACCAAACACGGTATATTTATATTTATATTTATTGATTAAGTCCCTAGGGCTAAAACAGCCCTCTAAGGAACAAATTATACATATAATTTACAACCAAAATAATAGATGTCAACTCAGGTCAAATGACAAATATGACGTAGGTGAAAGAAAATTAATTAATTACAGATGACTAAAGATAAAATAACATAAAAATAAACATAAGTAAAATATGCTAAATATAAGCTAGTGGTTGGCATAAAGGATATAATTAGAAATCTTGAGACTTAATTGTAAGATAACAAATATAATACCATGGATTAAGTTGTAAAGATTAAATTTATAATACTAAGGCGCAAAACATCACTAAAAGTTAGAAAAATAATCATAAACAATTTACGATTCACCAGTGCGAAATTTCAAGAGTAGAATTATCAATACTAAACAAAAAGTCAAAGAAAAGCCTTTTAAAGTGATAAGCCGAAGGTGCATGTCTGATTGATTCAGTTATCTTATTCCAAAGACGCGCTCCCCTCACTATAAAGGATCTTTGCAATTTACAAGATTTGTGTCGTGGAACTGCAAGGACCGTTTTTCTTACACGAAGCCTAGACTGAGCAGGTAAAGTCACATTTCTGTTTTCAAAAAGATCTAGAAGATATTGAGGGGTTTTATTAAAAAAGAGATTAAAAATTAGATTGCCCATAAAAAATTGTCTTCTCTTAGCCACATTGAGAAATCCAGCCCGTTGCCGATATAAAGTAATGTGCTCATATTTCGGGACATCATAGATGAATCTTATACAGACATTAAGTGCTCGCTCCAATTTATAATTTAGCTCATCTGTGATATCGTCATACAGTACACACCCATAATAAAAAAACGGGAGTATAAGACTCTTAACAAGAAGAATCCGAGTTGAAGTAGGCAAGGATTCCTTGTTCCTTCTAAGCTGTTGGAGTATTCTGAAAGTATTCCTCGAGATTTCGAAAATTTGCTCTTTCCAGGAGAGAGTACGGTTGAGGATATACCCCAAATCTCTCACCGAATCAACAAAGGGAATGTCAAGGCCATCAACCTTGAGCTGAGGCAGGGAACCTAATGTAGCAGCGGACGGGGAAGAGGACTGTCCTATGACAATTGCTTTAGTTTTCGAAGGGTTTAGCTTTAACCTATTGTTAAGTGCCCATTGATGCACAATATTAATATCCTTCTGAACCTGCGCAATCAAACTATTAATGGAAGAGATAGGACCAGAGACATACAGTTTAAAATCATCCGCATATTTATGGTATTTGCAATGCTCAAGATCACTACCAAGGTCAGAAGTGTACAATCCAAAAAGGAGGGGGGCAAGAGTGGAGCCCTGAGGCACACAACTCTTGACCTCCACCCAATCGGACCGCTCATCCTTATCATTAAACACTTGCTGAAAACGGTTTTTCAGGTAGGACTCAAACCACCCAATTGCGGTACTAGATAAATTAAAGTTACGAAGTTTATTTGAGAGAAGCTTATGATCAACAGTATCGAAAGCTTTAAAAAAGTCAAATAGAACAACTATTGTTATTTCCTTATTTTCGATAGCAATTTTAATGTCTGAAGTAACTTTGAGGGAGGCTGTTAATGTGCTGTGCTTAGCCCGAAAGCCCGATTGTAGCGGATCAAGTAGCCTGTTTAAATCTAAGTAATTCGTAAGCTGTGAATGCACAATACGTTCGAGCGGCTTGGACATAGCACAAAGTATCGAAATCGGCCGGAAGTCATTGGGAGAAGAGGGACTAGAAACCTTAGGTATAGGGCGGATCAGCGCATGTTTCCATAGTTTAGGGAAAATTCCTACTTGAAGAGAAGAGTTATAGATGTTAAGGAGTATGGGGAATATTACAGGAAGCGCTATTCGAATCATCTTTATGGAAATACCATCTGTTCCTAAAGCATTAGTTTTTATTTTAAAAATGTTCTCAAAGAGAACTTCAGGTGTTATGTCTAAAAAAAAGAAATCCGTATCTCGAAAAGTGGAGCTTGCCTGATCTGCTATAAGGTATGTACCAGAGTTGACGGAGTTGCAGGGCGGTAGATTCGTAAATGCTTTTAATAAATCATTTGGTGGAAACGTATGAACTGAGGCATCATTCTTAGGTGGTATTAAATGTAAGCGTCTAAGTAAGTGCCAAATATTCTCATTTTTATTCTTATTCTTTATAGAATTGTAATTATACTGATTATACGAATCCCTGATTTTAGTTTGAACTAAGTTCCTAAGCTGACGAAACTGAGCTTTTATAAGCGGATTTTTAGTTCTCTTTGCCAGGCGACGCTTATTATTACGTTCCTTCATAAGGTTCTTTATTTCCAGTGTGATCCAAGGAGCTGAGTCTTTATGTTTATGTGGAACGTGTAAAGGCGCAAACTGATCGAACGATGAAATTAAGTACGAGCACAAAAGATTTAATTTACTATTAATGTCTACAGTTCTTAGTATTTTTTCAAAATCATAAGTCATTAGGTGCTCCTGGAACTAACACTCATCAACATATGCAAGATTTCTTATTAGGGTTCGTTTACGGTTTGTGGATTGAGTACAAATATATTTAAATTTAATATTAATGAGATCGTGATTAGATAGAAATGAGATAGAATGTTGACTATAAGAATTCACCTTATCAAGATCATCTACAATCATTAAGTCTATTCGGGAACTGGAATGATCAGTGTGATGGGTGGAATTATGTGGCGCAATAGATAACCCAGCAGCATGTATCATAGTAGTTAAATAATTAGTATGATTACAAATCACATCTAAATTAGTATTAAAATCCCCTGTAAGGATAATATTATTAAAGCTAGGTACGTGGGTAAAAATTTCCGATTCAAGTTCAGTGCCAAAATAGGCATTTGGAGGTTTATAAATGACCCCCACCAAAACACTGTCCCTCGCTCCCGTGACCTCGACAAAAAGAAATTCAGCAGTGGGATAATTAACAGACGAGCTAACTCCTAACAAGGACCCCCTAAGACTATCGTGCACATACATGCAAACACCACCCGCCCTCCGCTCTCCTCTATCTCTGCGGAAGAGCGCATAATTGTCAAGTTCAACTACACTTGATTGGTGATTCGAGGTTAGCCATGTCTCTGAGACTGCTATAATATGATACGCACAAGAGCTGAAAAAATGTCGGAACTCATGAATGTGAGCCAAGAGAGACTGTGCATTCACATGGCAAATACTTAAACAATCCATAATGAACTAAGAGTAAAGTTAATTGCAAAACAAGAATAAGTGTAAATATATCCAAAAATACCCCAGCATAGAATGTACAGACTATTAATAACAAAGATGGTAGCCAGTACCCAACTCATTCCAACCTTCATACTAACAATTCTTAGCAATAGGGGATGATAAGACTTAAAATTGCTTCTACTCTGAAAGAATAATGTGTAGAGAGTGATAGAAAATGCCCTTATAGTTTCAAAAAATTTGCAGATTGCACTTATAAATTGCCTCAAATTAATTACAGAAAGGCGAAAAAAAATGCTAACAAAAAATTGCCACTTATTTTGAACTAAATTAGTAATAAATCTGCATATAAAAAATCCAATCGACCATGCATAATAAAGCCTCTGGGTTCTAAAAAAGCAAACTTCAACATGCAAACCAATACTTATAAAAGTAGAAAGTAAGGAAAAATACAAGAAAATTAGCCAGAAAAGTATACAGAAAAAGTAATCAATTAGCTGCGAGATCTACATGATGCAGATCAATCCTGAAGACGACTTAACGGAGGGCCTCAAGGTCATTGATGTTGGCAAAAAAAATTCTGGGCAATCCATCCTCTTTACGGCAAAAAATCTTTCCCCCAGTGGTCCACAGGTACTTTAATTTCTTACTTCTTCTAAGTTGAAGTGCTGCACTATATATAAGCCGATTGTTTTTAGAGAGCGATTCTCTTATATACAGCGGCACGTTCTCACTCCATCCAATCAGGTTAGTTGTGAATCCACGCTTCTTTCTGCAGTTTTCCAAGAGTTTTACACAAGTAGATTGCTGTAGTAATTTAACCACCAAAATTGGTGGGATGTTCAGTGATGTGTCATTACTTGTAGAAGCTCTAAGACGGTAAATAGAAGAAATATCATCCTTTGTGAGGGGCACCTCCAGAGCTGCAGCAATCTGACAGAAAACAGCGGGCAAATCCTCTAGTGGTTTGACAGGTAAACAGCGAACCTCAAGTGTTGAAGAAAGCGCATTTTGTTCTAAGTAATTACATCTACTCATCAAACCAGAAACTTGAGTCTTCAAAACCCTATTCTTATCTAACACAGATTCAGAATCCGCTTGAAGCTTAATGATATCTGTTACATTCGAGGACGTGGTCTCCTCTAATACTGCAATGCGGGAAGTATTTTTAACGATATCAACTTTTAATCCTTTCATGGTTACTTCAAGTGTATTATTAAATGCAATTTGTTTAGCCTCAAAATCTTCCAACAGGGAAGTGATTTTTTGAAGGCCAGACTCCTGTCCCTTAGCAATTGCATTAGAAATTAGTGCTTCAACTCCTGGCCCCAGCGTGACAGAAGACATCCCTGGCTTGTTGACATCTCCCTCGGACGAAACAGAGAAAAGAGACCCACGATAGCGAGTATTTTCCTTACTCAAAGATTTGGAGCAATTAGTGCAGTTCCAAGCCTTCTGTTTTTTATTGATGCTTTCCAAATCTTTCGTTGACAAATTCAGACAGGTCATATGTGTAAACGCACTACATTTTCCACAAGCCAAAGAATCCGTCGACCCTCGCACAATTGCACCATTGCAAACAGCACATGCCACCATATTGAAAGCGTAACCCGCACGAAACTCCAATGTTGAAAGGTGAAATAAATCGATTTACTGAGTGAAATCCACAAAATAAAATATCCTTATTTGTTCACTAGGGTAAGATGAACACCACTAACCATTTATAGCACCAGCACTTCTATAGTACATCCGTAAATTTAACTGATGTAACGGAGCGATATACCACACGTCATGTAGAAACGACCAGGGCCGCACAATCCATTTATATATTCACATTTTCAAAATAAAAACTTAATTTCAAACACAAAAGAAACTTGAACATATGAAGTTACATTTTTAACAATAAGATGAATTCTTATCTAAACTGATGCATCTCTAAACATAATATGAATTTGTATCAACCAAAAATTATTTGGAAAAAACGAATTTGCAACTAATTAGTTACATTTTCACCAAAATATTTCAATTTTGAACCGAAAAGATGAAACAAAAATTACGCATCCTAGCAGAAAATGATTGAAAAAAACTTTGCAGTTCTTTTCCGAGTGATCAACTTCTCTCTATTAATTTTTTTTTCCTGATTTGTGTAGTTTGTCCAAAAATTTGATTTATTTTATTCTTATATCAGTTTTGTACAAATGAAAAAAACTACTCGTCCCATCAAAAAGTGATTGATACAAAATTTGAAAGTTCGATTTTCAAGAAAATTAAAAAAAGTCTCATTACAAGATTGTAGGGTGCTCAAAAAGAAACATTTTTCTTGAATTTTTTCAAATGGTGCGTTGTCTGTCATAAAACGTTCATTTTTGTTTGTTTTTTGGAATATTGTGAATTTGGAAATTGATATTATTTTGTTCGTCTTCTGGAGTACTATTAACATGTCTCCATAGAATCTTTGAAGATTGAAAAAAAGTGTTTTAAAAAATTTTCAAAATGTACTCGCTTTTTGAAGTTTCATCCAGAATAACTGGCTAACGAATTTGACCTTCAGTTTAGGACACTTGAAGAGTATACCGAAGCTCAATCCAATAAGTTAATTCTTTTAAAATGTATCGTGCTAGCAAACTAAAAATCTGCAGACTAATACACAGACAGACATACAGACTGACAGACAGACATTTTGTAAAAACCTGTTTTTTGGGTTCAGGGGGTCTCAAAACGTGGACATTTGACAAAAACGGGTGGGAGGTCAGATTTTACACAAATCTAATACCTTGTCATTATAGGATTAAAATGTAAAACATTTTAACAAAGAGATCGTCTTGAATTCTCAACGAAGATGATTAATGTTCTACGAACAAAGAAAAATTTTTAGCAACTTGCCAGCTAGCTGATTCGGTGAGGGATGACCGAATAAATCCTGCGGATTATGATCATAATTTCCTCTGATTGAATTATCATTAGCTGGAGGGCTTGCTCGTCGAATGACTCTATCTTCTTCAACGTGATGATTTAAAGGTGGCGGCGTATTGCCCTGTGAACTTGTTTCTGTAAGAAGAAATATAAATTGGTAAATTCTAAACCTTATTAAAGGAATTACATAAAAAGACAATAAATATAGGGTAATACACAGTATATGGCTATGATTTGGGGTGATCCAAAAAATTAATTTTCAAAATTCCCTGATTTTTCCCTGACCATTGATATTCAAATTCCAGTATCTAGTAGCATTGTTGACATAGAATCTTTTATAAACATATCAAAACAATAAAATTCCAAATTAAAATGTAGAATTCAAAATTTAACTATTTATTTCCACCAAGTAAGATGACTTTTCTACGATCAAAAATGCATTTTCAATCAGAAAGGACAATTTTTTAAGAAAACAGCGTAATTCTCGCCCATAAATGATGACCTTTTAACAAAACAATTAACTTTAAAACAAAGCAGTTAAATTTCTCACCAAAAACTATGACTTCAATAAACTATATGAAATTTAACAACATAGTTACATTTTCTACAATTTTCTGCCATGATAAAAAACGATTTTCAAACAAAGAATTGAAGTTTCAACTGGAATGTTAAATCTACGAAGAAGAATTATTTTCAACTAATTAATACATTTTCGCACTAAGAAAGATACATTTTTGAAGAGGAAAGTAATAACAGAGATCTAAAACAAAGTACTTGAATTATCAAATAAAAAGGATGACTTTTCAACAAAATTGTTGAATTTTTACTTAAATGCGAATAACAAATTTTTTTACTAAAAATATCATTTTCAGGAGGAAACTCCATTTTTTAAATTCCGTATTTTTTTCCTGACCAATTGTTCATTTTCGTTTACAATGAATATTTAAAGACCAGAATCCCGATCTTGTGACATTTTTCACTATCGCTTTCTGTTTAATCATGTTTAATTACAAAATTTGGTCAATCGATAATTGTGTTTTCTTGGGTTTGCCGGTAAAAAGTATCTAGGTAACTTCGACTTTCAAAGAACTTCCAGTGAGTGATTTTTTCAGCATTTTCAAAGAATTAATTTTTCAATTTCGAAAATTTTCTATTTTCGAGACGATCGGAGAATACTTTTACGCGTTTTCGAGCGTCGGGCTGGTTATTGCACCGGGCGGGTCAACTTGCCTGTTTGTTTTTCTAGTTGGCGCTGAAGGGATATTTTCTTCCTATTTCCTCTGCTTTTTGAGACGTGGGATTCTGTAGGAAAATTATAATCTCTGTTGAGCACGGTGGTCGGGGAGCAAAACAAAGTCTGCTTGAAACACCTAAGAAAAGTGAACGTGTCATGCTCTTTCTGGTACCTGGGAGTTCTCAAAAATCGTTGAGACAAAATCTGGACAGATCCTGTTCGCTAGAAAATCACTTTCTTATTCAGTCAAAAGTACCAATAATATATTTTTTTTTTGAGAATATCTCCTCAGGGATGCATTTCATCACAAAAGTTGCTGTCATGTGATTTGTAGAGAATTAAATTATCTTTCGAACGAGGCCAAAAATACCGGAAGTCGATTTTCAGGAATATCTCTTAAGGCACGTATCTTATCACTAAAGTACTTTTCATATGATTTGTAGAAAGATTACCTTTAAAATGAGCCCTATAACTTCATAAAATATTCATTGGTTACCTTGGTTACATTGGTTCCACGAATATAGGTGAAAATCAGTTTTTCAAAAGTTTCTCACAAATGTAATTTCTTCAGATTTTGATTCGGCTTTTTCTCAGCATCAGAAGAAATAAGAAATTTTTGAAAAAATGATTTTCAACGATTTTCGTGGAAAATGATCAAAAAGGGTCCACGTTGAGACGCTCCATCTCGGTGGCTATTGAACATTTTTGAATGTTTGAGGGCTCATTTTGAAGGTAATTGAATCCTCTAACAACACTGATAATTATATTATTGATAAAATATATTCCTGAGGAAGTATCTCGGATAAACCGATTTTTTACTGATTGACTTCACTAATTTTATTTTAAAGGTAATCAGATTTTCTACAAATCATACAAAAAGTATTTTAGTGATAAGATACATCCTTCAAGAGATATTCCTGAAAATCTATTTCCGGTATTTATGGCCTACTGAAATGCGCTTTATCTCGGTAACCAATGGATATTTTTTAAAGCTATAGGCCTCGTTCGAAAGGTAATTTATTTCTCCACAAATCACATGACAACAACTTTTGTGATGAAATACATCCCTGAGAAGATATTCTCAAAAGAACGATTATTGGTACTTTTGACTGGATAAAAACGTGATTTTCTTGCGAACAGGATCTGTTCAGATTCTGTCTCAACGATTTTTGAGAACTCCCAGGTGCCAGAAAGAGCATGCCACGTTCACATTTCTTAGGTGTTTCAAGCAGACTTTCTTTTTCTTCCCGACCACCGTGTGAGCTTAGGTCGTGAATCGAACAGTGAACTTAATTCTGTAAGAAGAAATGTAAATGAGTGAATTCTAATTCTCATTATAAAGGAAATACGTAAGAAGGCAATAAATATAGGACAATACGCTGTATATGGCTCTGATTCACGGAGACAGAAAAACTTAATTTTCAAAATTCCCTGACTGTTCCCAGAACCACTGATATTCAAAGACAAGTATATTAATCTTGTAACATTTTCAACGTAGAATCTTTTATAAGCATAATAAAACAATACAATTTCAGATCAAAATTCAAAATTGATCTATTTGTTTCAACCAAGTAAGATTACTTTTCTACCATCCGAGATAAATTTTCAATCTGGAAGGACAATTTTTCGAGAAAAAAGTTTAAAGTTATTCCAAAAATGATGATTTTCTAACAAAATAATCAAATTTTCCACAAAATGTTCAAATCTTCGACCAAATTATTGAATTTTCCTCCGAAGTTGACGAATGTCCAACAAAACAGTTGAATTTTTGACCAAAAAATATGAGTTTAACAAACTAATTTAATTTCGAACCAAATATATTCATTCTCAAAAATTTTTCACCATAATGAAAAACAATTTTTAAAACAAAGAAATGAAGTTTCTGCTGGAATGATGAATCTGCAACGAAAAAATGATTTTTTTTAGCAAAGTGGGTTGATTTCTAACCAATTAGTTCAACTTTTCAATAAAAAGATAAATTTCCAACGAATAAAGTAACGGTAAACATTTAAAACAAATCAAATTTTAAATTTGAATAAAAAACATTTGAATTGCACCAACACAGATGATTTTATGTCTAAATTTCAACCTAATTGCTGCATTTTCATTCAGAAATATCACTGAATCTTTTTTCATTTTTTTTTCAAACAGTCATTTTTTAAACAATTAAACTGTTAATTACCATTGTGCTTTTCTTATAAACAATAGTATTAGTCGAAAATAAATCTTGAGAATATAGGGAGATTTCTCACTATCACATCTCTAGGTGTTTTTTTATTCTTGCAATAAACAAATTATTTGAACAATTACATTGTTATTAACATTTTTCCAGGTTTTTCAAGTTTAGCAAGAAAAATGTTAGCAAAACATATACTAATACAAGAGTAAATCATTATTAAAGCTGCCCAAGCATTCACTTATCAATAATTAATAGATTATCTATTGTTTTTGTCCCCTCCACGTTCACCTTTTCACGTTACGGCCGTTACGCCATGCAGCGTATGGATTTGAAAATTGAGCCTTTATTATAAATAAAACTATGAGTCCTATCAAAAAAGTTAAGATGCCCCTAGATGGGGGGTATCTTCACTCTTCCGGTGGGACTTATAGTTTTATTTATAATAGAAGCTCAATTTGCAAATCTATATGCTGCATGGCGTACCGTAAAGGGGTGAACGTGGAGGGGATGAAAACAACGTTTAAACTAACTTTCTTCATTACGGAAATTTGTCTTCAATTATGATACTTTAGGTTACATTATGTTATAGTAAGTTGAGAAACTTAATTAATTCTTTATAAAAAAAAAATTGAAAAAATGGTTCAATTTTGGCACAGTGAGATTAATTTTCAACAAAAATTATGCATCTTCATAAAAAAAAAAATGTTAACAAGGTATTGGGCCTTAAATGTTTCACGCAAAAGATTACTGTTCTACCAACAAAGACGAATTTTCAAAAAAATAAATGAATATTCAATAACTTGCCTGTTCGCCTCTGCATCTGCTCACTGCCTTTTTTCTGCCTACTTTCGATTAATTTGGCTTTACGTGAAGATCTTGCTAATTCTGTAGGAAGAAATATAAATTGGTGAATTATTATCCTAATCAAAAGAATTACCTAGAAAGACAATAAATATAGGGTAATGCCCTGTATATAGCTCTGATTCTGGGTGATCAAATAACTTGATTTTCCAAATTCCATGATTTTTCATTTACCATGGACATTCGAATGTTCTACAAAATAATTGAATTTTTGTTTAAAAAATATGACTCTAACAAAATACTTGAATTTTGAACGAGAAAGTTACATTTTATAAAATTTTCTAGCATCATAAAAAAGAATTTTCAAACAAAGAAATGAAGTATCAACTGAAATAATGAATCTACACAAAAAATACGATTTTTTAGCAAAGTGGTTTCACCTTCAACCAATTAATTTAATTTTGCACTAAACAAGACAAATTTTTAACAAATAAAGTAACAGTAGACATTTGAAACCAATACAAATTTAATTTTGATGAAAAACAGTGGAAGTCCACCAAAAAGACGAATTTTCAACAAGAATGTTTGAATCCTCAACCAAAGATGACTAATTTCCAACCAAGCAGTTGCATTTTTGTCCAAAGAAGAACTCAATTTATACTGGAAAAGATACCTTTTCAGACCAAATAGACGAATTTTTGAAAAAAAAAGTTTAATTCTCAACCAAGGAATATTTCACTTGAATGTTCAAAATTAAAATATGAATTTCCAATAAAAAGTTAATTTTCTACCAAAATATATGAATTTTCTGACAAAAAAGAACAATTTTCAATAAAGCAGTTGAATTTTGAACTAAAGAGGATGACTTTTTCACAAAATTGTTGAATTTTCATGAAAATAATACATTTATTCACTAAAAATACGATTTTCAATATAAAACTTCACTCTCCAAGTTTTCTTAGTTTTCTCTGCCCAATTGTTCACTTTCCCTGACAATTAATATTCAAAGACCAGAATTTCAATTTTGTGATATTTTTAGCATAGAAGAAGATTGAGTTTCTATCGAAGAAGACGGATTACTCCAAAATACTAGATTACTCCGGGTTACTTAAATTGATCCCCATTGCAAGTGGATTACTCCAGTTGAAAAATAAATTTTCCGTTAGAAAACAACAATTTAAAAAAAATATTTTTGGGCAAAAAAATGAAATTTTCATAATGTAGTTAAATCTTCTACAAAAAACAAACTATTTTTCAACAAAACGCATAAATTCTCGACCGCAAGAGGCAATTGTAAACCAAGTAGCTGAATTTTCTAACACACAGTAGCTTAATTCTCAACCGAAAAATTACTTTATCACCAAATTGTTGAATTTCCAACCAAATGCTTGAATTTTCAACCAAAAACATACATTTTCAACGAAAAAGATTAGTTCTCTACCAAAAAAGACGAAATTTCAACAAAATACATTATTATTCACTCATATAGTTAATATTTTAACTGAAAGAGATTAATTTGCAATTGCAAATGGAATAGTTGAATTTTTAGTTAAATGAAATAATTTTCAAGCAAGAAAATGAATTTTCAACAAGAGAAATAAATTTACGTCATACCTCAATCGAAAATTCGACATTCGATGCCAGTGGAGCGGTTCATACATTTACATTAATCTGTCACTTTCTTCCCTAGGGTTGAAATTCGATTATCGACCCGCTCCATAGACTTTATTCTGCCAATTTCGAGTTCTGCAAATCGATACCCTACCCAACTTTGAATTATGTTAATGAGAAAAGTTTTACTATAAAAAACCGACTTTTAAAATGTCGTCAAGTGCTAAAGAAAATGTAACAAATATTTTCAGAAATCCTTCGGTCAGTTTTAAGATATTTGTTGGGAAAATAAGCCTTCCAAATTTCATGAATTTATCGGCAACCGTTTTCAAGTTATCGTGTTCACAGAAAAGTGTGACATCCATATATATCCACATCTCCACACACACATCAACACATCCACACATCCGGACAATTGCTTAGAACATTGTATTAGAAATTTTTAAATTGAAGAAAGTTCAATCAAATGAATTTAAAGATTTCAGAAGATACAAAGCTTCCTCTACGAGGAAGCGAAAATTGTTCTATTATTAACAAGGTAGAATGATTTACAGCTCAATAGTTCAACATTCAACCAAAAATATCAATTTTTGAGATTAATTGTCAACGAAAATTATGGATCTTCATAAAAAAAAAAATTTTAACAAGGTATTTGTCTTTGAATATTCGACGAAGAAGATTACTGTTCCACCAACAGAGTCAAATTTTAGAAAAAATAGATGAATTTTCAACAACTTGCCTGCTTGCCGATTTGGTGGATGCTGAATGGCTGCTTGCTGAGCGTGTGTATGATAACGGGCTACTTGTAAAGCGTCTTCCATATGTTTTTTTGCCTGCAGATTGCGTAAGGTCTCCCTGAAAGAGGTTTGCGTAGGATTCATTTGTCCAAAGCTGTGGTCAAGGTCTAAGTGTTGCTCCTTGACTTTTTGTTTCCTGGCTTCTTTCCTGCGTGCATACTCGGATTGTGGATCATGATTAATATATTCCTTGATTGGTGCACGTGAAGGTCTTCCTTTTCGATTGACTTGACTTCCTCCAACGTAAGGAGTTGAAGGTGGCGGCCAATTGCTCTGTGAACTTAATTATGTAGGAAGAAATATAAATTGGTGAATTATTATCCTTATCAAAAGAATTACGTAAAAAGACAACAAATATGAGGTTATTATTATTATTATTATACCATTAAGCCGTTTCCCTTTCGGGGTAGGCGTGACTTGCTCGGTTGGAAAGTAGTGGGATAGGTATATAGGTGTGAGGTAGGTCGTTATATGGTATAGGGTAGATAGGTATATAGGTATATGTGTTATGGTATAGATATTTTAGATTGATCTGGGGTTTTTACGTGTTATTTATTCAAATAACACGTTCACTCCGCAACACTGCTCCGACCCAGGTTGTTGATCAATCTCTCTAGCGATCACCCCAAGTGAGGAGCCTCACAGAATTGTTATGTATGGTTCCCCACTTGGGCCCATTAGTATCCAAGGTCTTTGTTTCCGGCATCATTCACTCTATTATCACTCTGCTTATAAACTATTTGTCGCCACATATTTCTGTCCTGGCATACTACTCTAGCTTCATTTACGTCCATGCATTTCTTCATGCAAGCTCTTCTGTTCCTATGACTTCTTATGTCTCTTCGGATCAATGTCTCATTTACAGATTCTAACCATTCTTTCGGCGGTCTACCTCTGGGCATTCTGCCATTTACTTTACCTTTATATACTTGCTTCGTCAGTCGTTCATTTTTCATTCTTTCAAGATGTCCGAACCATCTTAACTGATTTCTTTCCCATATGTCAACCAGCGTGTCTCCTGTACCACATTCTTTGAGGATTATCTCGTTTCGGACTTTGTCCATCAGTGTTTTTCCGCATATTATGCGCAGAGGTTTCATGCCGATCGCGTTGATTTTACTCCTGTCCTTTTCTTGACAGGTCCATGCCTCGCTACCGTATAGTACAGTTGGTACGAATATGGAATTATGTATGGCCATTTTAGCTTTTTTTGATATGTTTTTATTCGTGAGGATGGATCCTGCTCTACCGATAACCTGCTTACCCTTATTTATGCGCCTATCTAATTCCCCATCTATTTTTCCGTCGCTAGTGAATAGACTACCTAGATATACGTACTTGTCAACTTGTTCTAATCTCACATCATTTAGGACAATGTTGCATATTGTTTTCTCACTTTTTCCCTCAAAAACCATGACTTTCGTTTTATTCACGTTAATTTTGAGGTCCATGTTCTTCATGCTTGTGTTAAGTTTATTCAACATTCTTTGCAAGTCTTCGACTGATTCTGCCATAACAATCTTGTCATCTGCGAAAGCCAACCCACGTACTTTGACGGTTTCGAGATCTATACCTTTTTCGTTGAAGAGGGCAGTTCTTAGACACTTATCCATGAATATGATAAATAGCCACGAGGACATAACGCATCCTTGTTTCACGCCTTGCATAATATCGAACCAGTCACTCAGTTTCCCATTTACCCTTACACTTGCTTTACTACCCGTATATATTGGTTTTATTGCTTGTAGGAGCCCTCCGTTCACTCCATACTCTTTAAGGACTTCCCAAAGTTTACTTCTATTTACCGTGTCGAAAGCTTTTTCTAGGTCAATAAATGCACAGAAAACTTTCTTTCCTACTCTCAAGCTTTTTTCTGTGATCTGACTTAGGCTAAATATCTGATCTGTACATGATCTTCCTGGCATAAATCCACTTTGGACTTCCCATATCTTCTCTTCTGTAATTTCCATTACCCTACGAATAAGTATTTTTGAGTATATTTTACTTACGGTACTTAGTAGGCTGATACCTCTGTAATTACTGCAGTTGCTTTTATCTCCCTTTTTATATATTGGTACAATAATCGCCTTTCTCCAATCGTCTGGGACTTCTCCTGTCTCGAAAGATAAATTTATCAATTCGCACAACCTGTGAGGTATGTACTCGCCACCGTATTTAAGCATTTCAGCGCTAATACTGTCTAAACCAGCAGCCTTACCGTTTTTCAAGTTCTTAATTATATCTCTGACCTCAGTGACACTGACTTTTTCAATTGGGTTTTCTAATGCATTATGTTCAATGTCGTAGTTTTGTTGCCCTATATCTTCACCTCCTAATAGTTCTTTAAAAGAATCTTTTAAAGCGTCTACTATCCCGTCTATATCATATAGCATTTCACCTTTGCTGTTTCTCATGCTAAAAAACTCTGTACTTTAACTTCCCTTCATCTCTTTAAATAATAGTTTCATAATTCCTTCAAAGCAGTTTTTTATTTTGTTCTCTTCTTCTGTTCTGGTTTTCTCTTTACTCTCTTTGACTAGACGTTTAATTTTCCTCTTTTTGTGTCTGTAATCATTTTTGAGTCTATTTCTCTCCTCATCGCTAAGACCTGTCATGTTCAACGTTCTTTTGTACGCTTCTTTCTTTTCTTGTTGGGCTGCCGCAATTTCATCGTTCCACCACGCATCGCCAGACTTTTTTCCTACCCTCGCCATACCACACACTTCAATCGCAGTTTCAACAATGGTATCCCGCAATAAAGCCCACGCACCTTCTACATCTTTGTTCCTTTCAAGCGACTCCCAAATTGCCTTATCTATGCGTTCGTTTATCTTATTCTGAAAATCTATTCGTAATTCCGGTTTCTGTAATACGCTGTATATAGCTCTGATTCAGGGTGATCAAAAAAATTAATTTTCAAAATTCCCTGATTTTTCCCTGACCATTGACATTCAAAGACCAACATATCAAAGATGACTCTTCAACCATGAAGGACGAATTTTCAATCCGAAAGAACAATTTTTCAAGAAAACCGTTGAATGTTCGACCACAAAATATGACTTTTTAACAAAATAATTAAATTTTTGACAAAATAGTTAAATTTTTAACCAATACGCTGAATTTTCATTCGACAAAGATGAATTTTCTACCAAATTATCGAATTTGCTGTCGAGTTAGATGAATGTTCTACAAAAAAGTTGAATTTTTGACCAAAAAATATGACTTTAACAAAATATCATGAAAAAATATGATTTTTTAGCAAAGTGGTTTCACCCTTAACCAATTAATTCAATTTCGCACTAAAGGAGATGAATTTTCAACAAATAAAGTAATAGCAGATATTTGAAAACAACCAAAATTTGATTCTGAATGAAAAACAGTGGAATTCCACCGAAAAAGACGAATTTTCAACAAGAATATTTGAATCCTCAACCAAAGATGACTAATTTTCAATCAAGCAATTGCATTTTTATCCAAAAATGAACTCAATTTCTACTAGAACATATATATTTTCAGACCAAAAAGACGAATTTTAGAGAAAATAGCTGAATTCTCAACTAAGGAATATTCCACTTGAATTTTCAACATTAAAATATGAATTTCCAATAAAAAGTTAAGTTTCTACAAGAATATATGAATTTTCTCAAAAACACAGATTTCCAAAAAAATAGTTTCATTTTAAAATAAAAACGATTACTTTTTAACAAAATTGCTGAATTTTCATAAAAATAATAAATTTTAAACTAAAAATATTATTTTCAGAAGGACACTTAATTTTCAAAGTTCTCTAAGTTTTCCCTGACCAATTGTTCATTTTCTCTGACCATTAATGTTCAAAAATCAGAATCTCAATCTTGTGAAATTTTTAACATAGTATCGTTTTTAATCGGTATGAAACAATTTCAAATAAATATTTAGGAATGGCCCATTTATTGTAGGCGAATTTTCAACCAAAAATATGAATTGTCAACCAAGAAGATTGAGTTTTTAGGGAAAAAGGCAGATGACTCTAAAATACTGGGATTACCCCGAGTCACTTGAATTTAGCCGCATTGCAGGTGAATAACTCCAGTTAAAAAATAAAATTTCAATTACAAAACAACCATTAAAAAAAAATACTTTCTGTCAGAAAAATGGGATTTTCAAAATTTAGTTAAATTTTCTACAAATTACATAAATTTTAGACAACAAGATGTAATTTCCAGCCTACTAGTTGAATTTACAAAAACAGACGAAATTTTAATAAAATACATTGATTTACAACCAACTAGTTAATATTTTAACTAAAAGAGATTAATGTACAATCGAAAATGGTATATTTAAATTTTCAGTCAAATAAAATAATTTTCGAGCAAAAAAACGAATTAACAACAAAAACGATAAATTTTCAAGCAAGAAGGTTATTTTGTGTTTCAGTGTCGATAGATTTTTCACAAAATACATGAATTTTCAACTATGAAAAATTAATTATAATTCAAAAATAGAATAAATCAATGTTTAACCAAAATATGAATTTTCAACCAAGAAGATAGATTTTCTACAGAAACAAAGACTCTCAAACTGAAAAGGATAACTTTTTTACGAAAAATGGAATAGTTTAATTTTCTGTTAAGAAAGTTTGTTTAAAAGGAAGAAATTGTTTGACAGAATAGTTAGAAACTATTTGGAAGACATATGTAAATTACTTCGAGGTATCTGGATTGCAAATAGATTAGAAGTAGATATCTCCGTATTACTGGGATTACTAGGATTACTCCCAATTATTTGAATTAAAACGGATTAAAAGTTCAATTTTCAGATAAAAATTAATTTTTCAATCAAAAAACAATGCTTTTTTAACAAAATAGTTAAATTTTCAATCAGAGATGAATTTCCAGTAAAATAATTGAATCCCTAATAACAAAAAATGAATTTTCGAGAAAACAGTTGACTCTTTAATCACCAAAAATACTTTCTAACAACATTATTGAAGATTCAAGAAGATGGGTCAATTTTCAACCAAATCATTCAATTTTCTACCGAAAAAAGTGAATTTGTAAATAAAATACATGCATTTTCAACCAAATAGTTGAATTGTCAAATGAAGAAGGTTAATTTTGACTCAAATATGGAATAGTTACATATTGAACGTGAAGATTAATTTTTGAGAAAAAAATCGAAGTTTCAACAAACAACAAAATTTTGAATTCTTCAAAAAAATAGACGAATTTTAATTAAAAATAATAATAATATACAAATATTAATTGTAAACCAAATAGTTGAATTTTCTACCAAAGTGGTTGATTTTTTAATAAAAATCTTACTTTTTCAACGAATCTTTGAATTTGTAATCAAACTGGATTACTTCAGCTTAGAACTAGAGTTCACCAAATTTCAAGTAGCTTTTTTTCGAATTACGAGTGAAATTTTGATAGTACTGGGATTTCTCTGAATTAGTTCAATAAGGCCAGATTATAAGTGGATTACAGCGGATTACCAGTTGGGATAACCGAGCAGTCCAGCAGAGTAGCTCAATTTATGGTTGAAAATAAATTTTCACAAAAAAAGCTACGATTTTTTAACAAAATAGCTCAATTTTCCACCAAAAAGATGAATTTTCATCAAGGCATTTGATTTTTGGACCAAAAAAGTCATATTAAAGAAAATTGTATAATTATTAACAAGGTGGAATTATTTACAACTCAATAGTTTAATTTTCAACCCAAAATATGCATTTTTAACTGAGCAGATTAATTTTCTGATAAGGAAAACTAATTTTCAACAGAATTTATAAAGTTTCCACTAAATAGTTCATTTTTTAATCGAAAAATAAATTTTCAACTAAAAATGAAATATTTTCTTTTGCAATTGAAATAACTAATTCTTTATATAAATAAGAAATAAAAGAATTTGTGTAATTTTGAACTGGAATGCATCTCTGTAAACAAATAAATTTTTAACAAAGTAGTTTTTTTTTAATCGACGACGGAGGAGATTAATTTTTTACGAATAAAGACGAACTTTCAACCAAATACACAATTTTTTCAACAACGGATGTACATTTTGTGCTCAATGGACGAATTTCCAACAAAAAATAGATTTTTCATTACACTGTTAAATTTCTAACCAACTAATTGAATTTTCAATCAAAAAAATTCATTTTCTGCCGTTAAGTTTCTTAGAAAAAAGTTGAATTTTCAAAAACACACGAATTTTCAACACAAAAAGTTAATTTTAGACCGAAAAGTTGAATTTTCTACACCAGTAGCATAATTTTCAACCGAAAATTATTTTTTTATCAAATTTTTGAATTTTCTACTTACCAACTGAATTAAGTAGAACCGCTATGGTCAGGAAACCGCTGCCAATAATAACCCGCATTGTATACTAGTACAGGTGTCACTGTTGCTGGTAAGAAAAATATCGCGAACTCTGTGACCTTTATACGGAAAGGCTATTTTCTAACAGTAAGATCATTGTTTTTCGTAAAAGTGTATTAGTGACCCAAAAAAATAAGCTTGTTTTTCGAAACGAGTCTTCAAGAAAGAGCAAATAGCGCCACCGGAAAATTTCAGAAGAATGTCGAGGTTGAAATGACACTCATTTCAGAAATTCAAAATTGTGTCAAGAGTAGCATGAGTTTTAAAAGAATAAGGAAAATAGTTTATGCAACTTTCTACATTCTCATCAGAGAAGGTATAAAATTTGTGAAAATTTTGACCCCCCCCCCGCTTCTTTTCTTGTCAAATATCGACGTTTTAAGACCCTCTAAGCCCGAAAAACACGTTTTTACGAATCTGAGCACCGTGAGTATAACTTTGGAAAGAATTATTCTATTGGAATGGCCTTTGTAACACACTTTTAGTGTCGGAAACTGAAGATCAAGTTCGTTAACCAGCTATTTAGGATACAAATATAAAAGTCAAAGCATTTTAAAAATTTTCAAAACAATTTAAAAAAAAATTAAAACATGATATGTACGACTATTCGTAATATTCGGAAAGTCAAACAATTTATCATCACGATCTATCTCGATAAAAAAGGGTTATGAGAGTTATAGGATTCTTCAAGAAGAACAAAAAACAGATGTAAATGAAATTTTCAAGCCAAAGAACGAACGAGTTGGAAAAGAAGTCGTGGAAAGAAAAACGTTGCTCTTTCAAGGCACTACAAGATTATCATAACATCTTTTTGAATTTTCTTGAAAAACTCAGAATTCAAATTTTTGACTAAGGGTTGCGGTTTAAACCAAAAAAATGAAAAAATTCCAGTTCGTGATCAAACTATGCAAGATAAGAAAAATATGCATCTACTATTTTTTTTGCAAAAAATCAGAAGAAAATATTTTAAAAATGGAAACAGGATATATCATATTTACAGTTTCAGAATAGGACCTTCTTATTGTTTCAATAAAGTTAACAATATCACAACATCGCTTCAATCCATTGAATTTTTCTATACTTTACTTTTTTTAAGTTTCAAAACCTTTTTTTATTTACTATATACAGTCATGAATAAATTTATATATTTTTGCTCAGTAATCATTTATTCTCCTCTATTGAATGAGGAAATATGTTAAACATTTAAATTACTAATTTTTTTAGTAATCCTCAGTGACCCACTTTTTGTTATTTATATACTTGCTATTTATATATATTTTTAAAGCCTAGACACAGTGTTCTTTAAGGCGGAAGAAGTTTGACTAAAATGGATCCAAATTCATAGGAAGTTTCTACATCGTTTATAGGTTCAAAATCTGAAAGAGTAAAAATCCCAGCTGATCCTTTTTGCGAGATATCGATACTTTAATATTTAAAATCTTATAATCACAATAAAAATAATACAATTCATTGACCTCTCTGAATTTCGCGCTAAATTTTCGTTCCATCTTAAAATCAGATACAGAATCAGGAATTTTCTCTTCAACCACCAGTTAACATTACTTCGCTGAGTGCTGAGGGGAAAACAATAGACCAAATGCATGGGATTCGGTCCATTATGCCCTATTTTGCTAGCATCTTCGCAAAATCTAATTTTTTCTATATAAGTGTTTCTGAAAATTTTTTTATTTTTAAGAATTATTTAATGAAAGAATAAAATGATCATTATTTTTTTTGTTTAAACTTTTTCTCGGGTGAACCCGGTCCTTCGTCATAGCCATGGTCTAAGTCAAGTGACTGATGAGATAAGGATGTTATAAGTTATTTTAATACGATGTTTGGAATCATTTGCGATGATGTTTTAGGTACAAAATCAGGAGCATGGTGTAGTTTGCAGTTTGTCTATACCGCTGTTATCCTTACACAGCGGCCGTGAGTGCTGGAGGTAACAACCTTCATTAAGAAGATATTACAAAAATGAAATTTCACCTGCATTAGACAGTTTCATAGACAACACTGATGATAATGATGATTCTAATGATTCAAGAATGGAAAATATGGATGATTTTTCTGGAAGAAGAAAACTATTCTGAGGGTGATAGTATGAGCAAAAGAAGTATAAGCTATCTAGCGTACATAGATTAATATTACTGTGCGCAGTTCTTCAAATAAAAGAGACTTATCAAAATGTCAAACTGTTATTTAAACTAACGAATATGAATAATATTTCGTTAAAATTTGTTGCGGATTTTAAGCTTTTCATAATAAATGGCCAACACAGAAAAAACTTTACCCGGTTTTCGGGGTAAAGATTACCTGCAACAAAAATTACCTAATGTGGGTAAACTTTCCCTGACGTCTCGGTATTTTTCTGCTTTTGCCCACCCTTGTAAGGAACATTTGAGAGCTCTAACGATTTGAGAAGTCAGCCTTAATGAAGCCCCACTTATCAGATTTGCCTGTTACACCAACCATCAGCTAACTTCACTTCAGCGATCAAAGCAAGTGGCTTCCAATTTTCAAGACGGCGGTGACAACTCTTATGAAAACAAAAGACAGTTTCTGCCAATCGAGGGTAATATTTGTGTTTTACCAATACGAACAGGTAAAAATACGAAGTTAACAGCAGCACTATTTACCCTAAGTTTTTTCTGTGAAAAAACTGCAACAGCAACTTTTTCTTGCCATACTGTTTTATTTCAATGAGAGATATGAGAAGCAACAAAAATGATGAGAATCAGTTAATTGATGCCCATGCAAGTACGCATGTTACCTCACGAACGGAATCACATGAAATTGAATACATATGGTGATCTGAGAAACGATTACGATAAATTTTGTTTCACAGGAAGAAACAAGAAATACAGTAAAGATTGTCATAGTTCAGTCATTCTTGCAAGTGTTGAAGAGAGTTTGAAATATATCGACAATAAGAATGGCCTAGGATTTTGGTCGGAGCAAAGGGGAGAATCAGTTCACCGAGAGTTCTTGAAGTTCTGGGATCGTTAGAAAAAAAATTCCTTGAATGATGAATCTTATTCATCAAGACTACTCAAAGCAGTGACTGATTTTTCATCACTCCATATCTGAGTACAACATTCTTAGGAATTATACAGAAATATTGACGAATTGAGAAAAGACTGAAAAAATATCTAAAAACAAAAAATTGGACACATTTGCCTGGCGCTTTAATCTTGGTTCCTCTAGGTTTTCGCACTTCGTATGCTCGCTATTGCGCGCTTCGCGAGCTAATACTCTCTTAAAAAACTTCATCGTTATGACTTGCTTTTGGTTTAATTACGTCAGTTTTACATAAAAAGAAGAACTAATTTACTTAAGGTTCTATCGACCTTAAGGAACACATTCTCATCAAGACACTCGCGCTTCCCGTTCGATATTTAATCGTCGCGCTTTGTCATGACTATATGTTATGTCCTATGTTCTTCAGATAGAAATGACTAAATTTGTATTTGATACCAAATGATGAAGGGAATTTCGTTACTTCAGCGTATATTATTGAAAAATGGACATTTGACAAAAACCGGGGGGCGGGGGGGCGGCGCATAAATCTTACACAAATCTAATACCTTCTCTGGATAAGAATGTGAAAATACAAATTTTCAAGTACCGTGAGCATTAATGATAGTTATTTTATTGTTTTAATGGTTAGAAATAGTATTGAGAACATAAAAACAATGAGATATTTTGAAAAAACGCACACGAGATGAAAAAGAAATTAAATAAGCAATGTTTTGACGAGAATGCATCTGGAAAAAATTGTGAATATAATTATAATTTCATTTATTATAATTGGCTCTCAGGTTTGTTTAACACTTATTTGTAAATTATATTACCGGAATAAAATGTTTATTCTACAAATTAAAAGAAATTTTATTTCAAACATAAATTGGGCGTTATTCATTATAACATGTATATTTTTGCAATACCCACCTCAAAAGTTGACGCACAGAAAAAACTTAGGGTAAATAGTGTTGCAGGTAACTTCGTATTTTTACCTTTTCGTATTGGTAAAACACAAATATTACCCTCGATGACGGGTACAAACTGTCTTTCGTTCTCATGAAAGTTGTCACCACCGTCTTGAAAATTGAAAGCCACTAGGTTTGATCGCTGAAGTAAAGTTAGCTGATGGTTGATGTAACAGGCAAATCGGATAAGTGCGGCTTCATAAAGGCTGACTCACCGAATCGTTAGAGTTCTCAAAAGTTCCTTACAAGTGTGGGTAAAAGCAGAAAAATACCGAGACGTCAGAGAAAGTTTACCCACATCGGGTAATTTTTCTTGCAGGTAATCTTTACCCCGAAATCCGGGTAAAGTTTACACTTAGTTTTTTCTGTGCGTTTTTATGCTTCTAAATGATGCCTAAAGGACTTTATTTGAGCAGAATGTGTGCGAAACAATTTTCGTGCATGCGGAGTTTGAAGATAGCTTACCTTAGACACTAGCGGAAAAGCTGCGCATGCGTACTTCGGAGATGAGGTACTTTAGACACTGGCATAGGTAACTTCAAACACTGGTATTGGTATCTTCTTGAAATAAATTTAGATTTAACTTGAACAAATAATAATAATTCAACAAATTTTTTTGTTTCTAAATTTTTTTTTCAATAAATTTTCACAACGTTTTTTTCAATAATTTTTTTTCACGAAATTTTTTCACGTCTAACGAGCGTGAATGACACAACAAAGTATAATGTGTGAGGCAATAGGAACACGTTATACTCTTCGTTAGAAACATCGACTCACTAATGCGCCATGAATTCTCTTTCTATCTTTGTCTACCACGATCTCTCTCCAGCCAACTCTAGCTTTACGGAAATAAGGTAAATGCACCTCTTTGCGTCCGTGCAAGGGTTACGGCAGAATCTAAGACCAATAAACAAGTGCAATACATTTGGATTCACTGAAAAACTATTACTGATCTAAGAAAATATATTATTCTATAGAAAAAAAATTTTGTTTTAACAAATTGCACCGGAAAAATCGAAAATCATGCAAAGCTCTCATTGTACGTCGTTGCGTCCGCCTGATTCGTTTTTGGATGTATTTGCGTCCGCGGGGTGCCCCCAATTGCGACCGGACGCGAACTGGTACTTGATGGGACAGCACCATTTTTCGACCGTTATGGACCGTTATGGACCCCGTGAGATTAAAGATCCCCCTGTTCAAAAAATTCGAAAAAAAATGCACAGTTGTTTTTTCACCAAATGGAAGCTTTTGTGAGGTGAACCCATAAATCAAAGGAACTGAAATTTTTTTTAGCCACCCTGATTCTCATAATAACAAACTGATAATCGTTGTTAGAAAAATAGATTATTCATGAAAATAAATATATGTAGATAATTCAACAATATATATTATTAAAAGATTTAATTGCGCCCACAATCATACTCAAATAATGACAGCTTTCAATTCCACGAACAAATTTGTAATAATTTGCGAAAATTTGAATATCGTGTTGATACAAAGTATAAAAATTTACACTCAATAATAAATTGTTCGGTCGCTAATAGGGACAGAATTTGTAGGAACCCATTTGCGTCCGCTCTTTGAAGGTTATGATAGACTTGAATTACTCCGATAAAGCTTATGTCACTTTATAGGTTGTACCGCGGAAAAAGAACAGTGCATATGGAAAAAGTGATATTTTTCACATCACTTGCGAAAATTTTCAGCACAAATTCACTCACAATTCAATTATTTCGAATATTTTGAACATACGGTCGCACGCATGTACATTGAAATTTTCTTGTACTACTTAGCGACTATTGTGAGAAATAAATCATTCACTGACCATTCGTGTGATAAAACCCGTTTTTTGAATAACTTGTTGAGCTGGATTGCACATGACACTAGACTTACCTGGTAATTGTTTCTCCAGATCCGCAATAAAGAATAAATGGATAGTCCATTTGACTGTCCGTTCTACTAAGAATTTGCTCTCTGCGCACTAGGAAACACAAATAGCAACTCACTTTCTTGTTGCAAATGCGACGCTTTTATTAAAAAGACAATTTTTCAACCAAACAGTTTTATTGAAAAAAAAAACGGTTGCAGATAAATTGATGAAATTTTGAGGGCCTATTTTCCTGACCAATATCTTGAAACTGACTAAAGGATTTCTAAAAATATTCACTGCATTTTTTTCCAGCACTCAATAATATTTTAAAAATCGGTTTATTATTGTCAAACTTTTTGCATTAGCATAATTCGAAGTTGATGCGAGGATTCAAAAGATTCCTTGGTTCGAGATGAATGGATTGACCTATAACGTTGATACATTTTATTGAAGAGTAAGAAAGTTATGGTAATGCATAATATATGAAAACACGATTTTTTACAGTAAAAGTTCCTTCACTAACATAATTCAAAACTGATGCAAAAACGGAAAATATTCCTTGATTAGAGAAAAATCGATTGATCCATAATATTAATACACTTTATTGAAGATTCAGGAAGTTAGCTCATTCATAATATTTGAGTCATCTGTTTCAAACAGAAAAACTTTTTTCATCGACACAATTAAAAGTTGACGCATGAATAGAAAATACTTTTTGATCATAAATTTTCAAATAAAGTGATTCTGACAATTTTTGTGAAGAAATCATAAAGCTGGGAAAGTGAAAGGGTACGACAGGACTGGTCCCTTTCCCTTTTTCAGCTCGAAAAATTATCATTTGGAATAAAAATTTGATTTGTCTGATTTGTCTTTGTATTAAAATTTTTTTTGTATTTCAAAATGAAGACTTTGGTTTGTCTATTGATGGAAAAACATAACTAATGCTTCCTCTATGAGGAAGCAAATACATTTGCTAACAGGAAGCAAAGTGCTCGTGAAATGAGCACCATATAATTATAAATACAAACAAAGTGGAAATGGTGGAAACACTCGAAATCGAATTCACAGCTAGTTTATTCTGATAACGGAAAAATTCTTCTCGCGAAATTTCCGTAGCAGTTAGTTGAGTTTTAACATTTTTCATTTATAGAGAATACATTATCTTCTGCGTAAGAAAAATGGTGTATGAAATAAAAATAAACTTCTTCCGATTCTGAAGTTCATCCTTATTTAAGGCAAATCATTTTTACAAAGTTTACTAAATAAATTCAAATTTCTATGGAAAATGTATAGCCGAAAAGAATGCTGAAAATCGAGAACAACTCTATCAAAAAATAGGGCATGAAGACCCTGGCCATGTACCACATGCATTTAAATTAGGTTTCGTGACATCACACCAAATACACGGGCAATAACTTGCGTTATTTATGAAACCAATAATTATCATGTCACGATTTTCTACATTATGTTTAAATTATTGTTACAAATTTTTTGGTTTCTACTGTTAATAGTATTTTAAATTGTTATATATATATATATATATATATCAAATAACATCAATTTTAATGTTATTCAAATGATGAATATTTACTTACTTATTTGCTATTATATTCATATAATAAACAAATAATGATACTCGTAAAACTATATTTTTTCATTGAAATGCTATTTCTAATAAATGGGCCACGTGAACTGACTTCAAAGGTAGATCGGAGTATTCTGAAAACAGTAATAAACTTGTAGGAATTTCAATAACACCGAAACTGCAGAAGATTTTTCATCGCGAAGCACAAGTTTGTTCAAAACATAAGATGATCCCAGGAATTTTTAAGAGCAAGCTATAAAATATGTGCGTCATGACTTCAAAAAGAGTAGAAAATTTATGAATTATCGAAACTTAACGAAAATTACAAGACATATTTACTTCGAGCTGTGCGCAGCTATAATACTATGCATGTATAGATTCATAGAAACTTATTCTCAATTTAACATCCATTGTATTTGACAAACATCTATTACATTTTTTTGTAATTTCTTTGTGCTCTTTATGTATGATATTATGAAAAATATTTTAATCAGAGAAAGTTTTTTGCTCATTTATTATTATATTTATATCATAAAAAAATTCTGATAATCGTAAAATAAAATTTTTTCATTCTAATCCTATTTTTTAAATAAATTGGCCACGTGAACTAATTTTAAAAACTGGATCAGAATATTCTAGTACATCTAGAAATCATAATCAATATGAATTTTAAGGCAACAAAACATTTTCATTTAAACTTCCTTTTGACGAACCGTGACTGGTCTACTTTTCACTTGGAGTGACTTGATAATTAATGAGATGTGACGAAAATAATTGTTTGAACAAAGTATTACTGTTTATAACTATCTTCTCCTATATTAATGCTGGATGGTTGCGGTTGTTTTCTAAAATCTTAGACTTTTTGTCCTTTCTTACTATTTTCCCTTTGTTAATGCAAGTTAACTGAAACAGTTGTTTGAGCATTTTACGTAAACATCTATTTATCAGAATTAAGTACTATTTTATGTATTAGAAACAATTTGCATTGGAAAAACAAAAACAAAAAAACAATTAGCGCCGAAAACTCGCAAAAGTGTTTTCTTCATTTATGGTGTAACTGGACCACATAAGGCGAAAAGTTTTCACAAATCATGCTAAATAATTGCAGTTTTCTCCGAAAGATAAGTAAAATAGATGACCGAAACGAAGTTTGAAAATGAAAAACAGATCTCTGTAAAAAAGTAGTTCATGAGGACCCTGAATATGAATGATTTATTTCGAAAATTGCTCAATTGTAATTCAAAGATTCTAAAAAATTCTTATTTTGCTTCTTATTTTTTGTTTTTCTCCATGGAAGAAAATATTGTAAATATTCAATTTACTTATGATCTACTAATATTCATTGGCTGACTTTTCACTAATCGAATCTGAAAATTTCCACTAGAAATTAATTGAATTTTACCAATTTCGGTTCAGATAACAAAAATGCCCAAGATATACAACATAATTCCTTAAACACTCAAGTTTTTACTTATTCCATTCGTGCCCAATTAAAAAAACAGTTTTTTGGGAATTTTTTAATCATCGTCAGCACAAAATAAAAAATTGTAACTCTAGTCGAATCTGAGTCAGGTGATTGAAACGAGCTTAAATTTTTTCAAGTTTTGTTACCTGATTATAAATGTACTATAAAATGCTTTAAAAAAGACAAATTAGGCAAGAAAGGTTAAAAAAATGAACTCTTTCATAAAATTTCTCTGGATGACGACGCGATTTCTACTTACGATTGTCATATAAAGTATAATATGTATGTATGCGCGCATCCTCTTTTTTTTGTGAGGTACTTTGCTTAAAATACGTTTCCTACTTTCTTGTATGTGGGCCAAGATGGAATTATTCAGCATTAAAATCTATACCGTTATGAAAGAAGATCATTTAGCTTGGCACTCATCTATTTTGTACATACAGGGTAAGTTTACCAAATGCCGCCTAGGTTCCTAATGCTGCCTACTCGGGGTTTGAAGAGATTAACAACGCTATCTGTGAGTTTGAGGCGGTAACATTAAGTTCATAGATTGTCCATGTAGGGGCGCTGGCGTCGGAGGTTGTATTGTTGCTCAGAAAGATGTGAAACACGTTATTGTTTCCATAGGATAGCCGATCGAATTTTCGTACGTGAGTTTTTTGACTGAAATACCTGGTAAGTTTTGTTTTTGAATTTTTTCTCTTGAACCACGTTGAAGCTTGTGAAATGCTGATTCAACAGGTGTAATAAATTTTGGGAATAACCGTACCTAGCAAGTTTTATCATGTGATTTATGTGGAGTGGTCATTGTTCCTAATTCCACCTACTAAGCTGATCCTGATTTCGCCTATAAGCGGAAATAGGAACATGCTGGAAATCGTTTCTTACCACTGTTATTTCAACTTACAGATGTCTGAGAAGCACAATCAAGCTTCTTATGGAGCTAAATTACGCGCTCCACGACGCTGCTTCCGGGGAATCAAAAAAATATTACAATTGTACCTGTAGCTCAAATTGAAGAAGTTCCTACCTAGCACGTGTGCAGGTCCTTATTTTAATTGAAAATTAAATTCAGTTTCGCTTCAAATGAGTTTCACTTCTTTATATCCCCAGTCTGTCATCTGTTCCTAATTCCACCTACCAGGCGGTTTTACGAACACCTGGTAAGCGGAATTGGGAACAGTTTTGGAAATCGCGATTTTGGCTTTTCTCACTTTTCCTAGAATAATTTCTAGCAGGATTTTTGTACAGCGACTTGAACTTAGGGAGTCAAAAGCAGGATTCCGCTGGTAATATTTAGTATTTCTCCGGAAGGATTCATCTGTAAACAGAGCTGCTATGGAGAGACACAGTTAGGGTAGACGGAATTTGGTACTCCCACCCTATACATACCCATACATGCATCATCTGAATTGAAGTCTAAATAATTTTCAGTTTTCCGATATATCTTATTTTTAGCATACCAAAAAACAAAGAATATCTTTATCGGTAGCACCGGTAAGCAAAAAATTACCGGTACTAACAAATGAGATTCATTCGAAGGATCAGGAAGAATTTAAGACAATTTTTTAATATTAAACAATTGGACGAAAACTTTGAATTAATTCAAAAGAATTTTTCAAGTTTCAGAAAAGAGGGGTGCTAATAAGGCCGTGTTGGGGCCCTCAACCGATTTGGCTTGAATTCTTAAAACTTGCTCAAAAATAGTGTATGTATATGACGTATAAAATATAGCAAAGTGATGATTTGATAGATTTGTCTACGCATTGAAATTCAGCAATATATTCCACCATATAACGATAATTAAGAAATGTCAATTTGAATTGATATATTTATGCTTTTTCTACACAAGTCTTCAATAAATAGTGATTTTGTTGTACTGCAACTCAAATAAATGTGAAATAATTTTAAAAAATTCTCACACGCCCCTTCAATATTTCTCATGCTATTTTACATTTTCCCATGATCCTTCGTGTTTTCCTATGCCTTCTTTATATTTTATGCAATATTTAATATTTTTCCACGTCCTATCTTCTTTCCCACGCTTTCCTCATATTTTTCCAACTCGGAATCTGGCCGTAACTCCCATTCTCCTGAGCGAAGTATGATCCTACCCATGAGAAGATGACTGGGAGTCACTCCGGTGGCTGCGATCTTTCTCCGTCACAAACCAAAGAGCAGATCAGGCCTCAAGTTCTCTGATTTCCTTGATGCAGGCGCAACCTGAGACCCTTCTTCAACTCTTGGTTTCTTCGCTCGGTGGGGTTGGCGCGAAGACGGTACACGGGGGTTGTCCACAACTCGCAACCCCACCGGCGACTTGCCTTGGCCCACATGTGGCCGGGAAACAGCGGCCCGTTATCGGAAAGCACCCTGCGCGGGTAGCCGAAGGAATGGGGTAGCCCATAAGGTCGACGGCAACCATATCCCATGCTCGGCTGGCGGGTCGTGTTCGCTGGCCGTCCGGTTGCCAACCACGAACTGCGTTGCAACATCTGCAAAGGTGGCAACCAGATACGTAGCGGCATATCTCCCGGCTCATTCCCGGCCAGTAAAAGTTTTCTCTGATGGAACGCATTGTCTCGCCTGTTCCCGGGTGGCCGGCTATGGCGGCATCGTGTTACTCCCACAGGACTTTCAGGCGCAGTGCTGTCGGAACTAATAGCCTCCATACTCTCGAGGTGTCCTGGCACCACCATCCTCGTTCTGTCATTCGGTGTTTATTTACAAAGTCGGCCTCGAGAGCCGAGAGGTTTTGAAGTACTTTCAACTTGTTCCACCTTAGGACATCCCGCGTGATCGCTTGATCCTCCTGCTGGGCCTCGATCAGTTCGCGGAAGAGTGGTGGCCGGGCCAATGCACTGAGACTGGCACTGACTAGGCATTCTTGTGACGCGCAGTATTGTGGGTGGGCGGCAGCATCTGCTCGAGATCTGGTTCGCCAGGCGACAGCTCGTCGGGGTTTGGGTGCCTGGAAAGGGCTTCAGATATTTCATTATCTTTCATTATCCCGGGCACATGTTTAATTGTGCGCGGAAAACGGCTGAGGAAGAGGTCCCATCAGGTCAATTTATTCCTGGTATCTTTTTGGCGTATCGCTTGATCGCCCACAGGACAGCAGGATATTCTTGCTCGTTACAATGGTAGCGAGCTTCGGTGGGCGAGAATTTTGCGCTAGCGAAGGATATTATCCGGCGCTTCCCATCTGGCTCGCCTTGCATCAAGACTACCCCATTCCTCGGGCACTGGCATCCGTTTGCAGAACGAACTTTAAATCGGGGTCGGGTCGGCTCAGCGTGATCGGCTTTTGAAAAGCGTCCTTGGTGGCTTCAAAGTGTTGCAGGTTTTCGGCCGTCATCCGATACGGACGTTTCGTTGAGAGCATGTCTGACAGAGGGGCAAGGATTATCGAGGAATTCAATATATATTCCTTCACCCAGTTGCAGATTCCCAAAAATGAGCGCATCTCTTTCCTGGTACGGCGTGGTGCGGCATTTTTGATTGCTTCCATGTGCCCGGTTTGAGCCGTGTTTCCTTCCGTCCTTACGACGTACCCAAGGTACGAAAGGGTTGTTTGGCCAAAGCTACACTTTGCTGGCGCAACTGTCAGCCCGTATATAGCCAACCTTTCGAACACTAACGCTAAATGCAGCAGGTGTTTTTCCCAGTCCCGTGAGTAGACGACGATATCGTGGAGGTATGCGATAGCGTGCAAACCCCATTGCTCGGCCAGAACCTGCCGCATTAGGTTTTGAAAAGTTCCGGGGGCGTTCTTCAGACCGAACGGCAAGACCCAGGACTGGAACTGGCCTCCTCCTGGGGTTGATAAGGCTTTGTACTGGCGGAACTATGGCTTTTTAAGTCGAGAGTGGAGAATATTTTGGCCGTACCGAGATTCTTCAGGGTCTCGTGGATTCTCGGTAGGCACTGCGGGGCGTCAATGGTCATTCCGTTCAACCGACGATAGTCCACGCAAAAGCGGTAATCGCCGTCCGTCTTCTCGGTGATTACTATTGCGGAACTAAACGGGAAGGTGGTTGGGTTAATGATGCCATCTCGGAGCATCTCGCGCACCTACACTTCGATGTACTGCCGTTTTTCGTCTGAATAACGTTGAGGTGCTTCCCTGAATTGATGGCTATCCTTGAGCTTAATATCATGTTGCACGTTGGCCAGTGTCTATTTGAGGTGACCGCCTCCGTGAAACAGAGATGCGTGCAGGTTAATGAGCTTGCGAAACTCTTCCTGGTGTTCAGCAGGAAAGCAGTGAGGGAGGGGGAGCCGAGGTAAACCCTCTGTCGACCGACTTTGCCGACAAAGATGCATTCGGCACTTTTTGCTGTTTCAGCCAGGGTCGGCCAAGAATCAATTCAGCCCTCAATTCGGGACTGACATAGAATGTCCCAGGATAATCGACATCCTAGAGAGTCGGTTGTAATTGAATGGTACCATTCAGCTTTATTGTTGCCCCCACAGCGGCCAATAATACGTCGGGGGGTAATTACTGGGGTGCGATCGGCGTGACCGGGGCGGCTGGAGCCTCTGCTTCGGCCATCCGAATTCTCCAGTTTCCCGAAACCGCGGCTGCTTGTCATGATTTTATCACAGGGCATTCCCTGTGGAAATGACGCCCCGGGCAATATTGGAATTGCGGCGGGGGTCTCGTTGTGGGGGCGGCTTCTGTGTCACTTGACGGCGGCTGAGTCGCCGCAATGCCCTTGGTCTGTGTTTCGCGGGCGGCCTTCCGAGGATTCTCCTCGGCCTCATCATTTTCGGGCTGCACGGCACGCTCCACCAATTCTTCGAAGGCGGTGATTTTTGCCGCACGCGACACCTTCTTAATCGAGGGCTTTAACGCCTCGAGTAGTAAAGGAACAATTTGTTCCTCTGAAACCTGTGGTAGTAGGCGAAGCGCGAGTAAACATTTGTTTTGCAGAAAGACCCCGGCGGGCTCCTTCTCCTCTTACTTCGTTGAATAAAGCTTAATATGAAGCGTATTCAATGCCGACACACCGGCAAAGTTATGTACCAGCAGGGTACGAAATTTGGCACATGGTAGCGACAAAGTTTTGTGAACTTCGTACCACTTTACTGCCTTCTCGGTAAGTGATTTAATGACCATCCTCGACCATAAGGATGGTTCAATCGAAGCCTCTGTGAAATAGTGATCGCAGAGGCTAAGGCGTGTAGGCGAGTCGATGCAGTTTACTACTGCTGTTGATTCTCGGCCGACGACTTCCACGGGCGGGAAGGTATATCGCGACTCCTCGATAAAACGGGGTACCCTAAGCGAGAAGGGTTCCATCCGCTGTGTGCGCGGACGACGCTGTCGTGGGTCCCGTGTGCCAGGGCGGCCGCGCCGAATCGCCACTAACCCACACTCACCCTCCCAGTAAAGCGCCGGGGCCTCAGGTTTGTACGATACAAAAACCTTTGAGAGAGTTGCAAGTCTATTTATTTTTAATTATATCCTTTAACTTGGGTTTCGTATTCGAGTGACGGGCGCGATCCAACCGTAAGGATCAAACAATCTAACAGTGGTGGCGAAAATGTAGCGCTTCGTCAAACAATGCAATTCAATCTCGAGTGGAGTCAGACAAAACCAATCAATTTGGATATCCCAGCAAACGCCGAGGTCGTTGGTGAGCCCATCGTTGCAAAGTTGAAGTTGGTTCGGGAGAAGACGGTCTTGTTTGGGTAAATCTTCTAGTAGCTCCGGTCTATTGGTGATCCATTTGCGGAGAGGAAATCCGCCGATAAGCTGCTCCTGTAGCTGCTTCGCTTCTCGAAGGTCATTGCATCCTATCAATATGTCGTCAAAGAAGCGATACTCCAAAAGAATTTGGGGCAGAAGTCACAGCCGACTGTTGGTAGTGTATGACTGGGTCATCACCAGGAGCACTCTATACAATGCGTAGCAGATCGATGTCTTGTTCATTCGCCGGATTCTGCCGAAACATCATGCAGATTTTGGCACCACAAGCACGTTTGTGGCACCTCCATTGAATCAATACGTGGCTTGAATTGTATTGCAGTTGAGACCAAGTGTGAAGCGTCTCATTGAGACTGTAGCCAGTGGACGTTGGTCTAGATGCATTGAAGACTACTCTCAGGCGGCGATGATGACCTCCCCGTTGCCATATTCCAGGATAGGGTATGTTGTAAATGGGGCGAGCGTTCGAGCACAGCTCGGTTCGCAGGAACAAGGGGTAAACGTCGGCTCCAAGTAGAAGATCGACAGCTCGAAGATGGGCGAACCCTGGGTGAGCGAGATCCAGTCCTTGCCAGTCGTGCATTGCTTGTTCATTTGTGACTCCTTGGCTCCTTGGTTACTGGAATTTCCACCACCTGAAAAGATGATGGATTGGTACCAGCAGGATTAAGCGCTAAAGTTCCTGGTATGGTTCAAGGCGTCCCTTGGGTGTGGTCAAGTTGTTGCATGTGGTATGCCTGACTGTGGAGGGGTTGCTGAATGACTTGTACAGCCTGTGTATGAGCAGCCATCGTTATAATTGTTGTTCCACCCTGCGTGGACACGACGTTGTGTTGTCCATTTGCCTGTTGCTATTGTTGTTGAGTTTGCTGCTGCTGAACCTGCATTTTAGGCATCCAAAGATCTCTGATGAATAATTGAAATCAGATCATCGTATCATCGTATTATCACATATATTTTTGATCAAGTTATAATTAATGTCAACTTTCTTGAATAATCTATTCTGAAAAAAATAAATAATTCTCATTTTCTTCAATAATAATATTTATAAATAATTTGCATTGCCTTCTTGTTAGTAATAGTTGATATTTTCAAATTTCATGCATAGATGTTATTGGTTAGGCGAGAGCATTGAATATCTCCACACAAGTGGGAATGAATTAATGCGCACATCTATAATTCGAGTAAGTTTTTCCACAGAACAAATGGGTCGCATAAAGTTGCAGAGAAACTTGAAGGCGGCTAAACGAAAAATATCACTTTATTCGTGAATAAGTTACACAAGAAAAAGTTAACCTATATATTTTTCATAGACATTGCGCCTATTTCGTATTGTCTGAACATTTATTGATGCAAAAATACAACCGAGAAAATTTATATTGTGAAATTATTGAAAAATACATAGTTGGCAACATATTCTACCATATAACTATCATTAAGAAAAAGATACCAATTTATATGAATGTTTTTCATGTTGCCGTATGCTTTCTATATAGTTTTTTAAACTATTAATACTTTTCCTACACTTTTTCCTTTTCCCCGTGCTATTTACTATTTCCCCACGCCGCTTCACTTTTTTCGACGCTATTTAACAGCTTGCTACTCCCTTTCCTTTTTGCCCACGCTATTTCGTATTTTTCCATGCTTGTTTAATATTTTCTTACGCCCTTTCCTATTTTCCCACACTATTTCATATTATTCAACGCCCACGCGACAGGGAAAATATTGAAAAAGCATAGAAAAATATGAAATAACGTGGGAACAAGCAAGGTGCTTGGCAAAATATGAAATAGCGTGGTAAAATACGAAATAGCGTGGAAAGAAAGGAATGAGCGTGGACAAATATGATATAGCGTAGGAAGAAAGGGGCGTTGGGAAATATCAATAGCGTGGGAAAATAGGGAGAGGCGAGGAAAAATATGAAAATAGCATGGAAAATATGAAATAGCATAAGACAAAAGAAAGGGCGTGGAAAAATACTGAATAGTGTGAAACAATGTATTAAACCCGTAGAGAAACAGGATAGGTCTTAAAAAAATATGAGAAAGTGTGGAAAGAGGAGAAAGGGGCGTAGGAAAATACGAAATGGTGTAAGAAAAAACAAAGGGGTGTTGGAAATATGAAAAACCATGGAAAAATAGGAAGGGGCGTGAAAAAATATGAAAAAAGCGTGGAGAAATATTAAATAGCATAGGTAAGGAAGGCGTAGGAAAATATTGAATAATGTGGAAAAATATATAGAAAGCGTTGGGAAATAGGAGGGGTCGTGGGAAAATATAAAATAGCGTGGGCAAATATGAAAAAGCGTGGGAAAAAAGAGAGTGGCGTGAGAAAATATGAAACAGCGTGGGGAATTATAAAATAATGAAATAGCGTAAGCAAAAAAGGGTTGTGGGAAATCTAAAATAGCATGAGAGAATATAAAGTGGCGTGGGACAATATGAAAAAAGCGTGGAAAGTTTAAAGTCGATTTTTTAAAATCAGTTCACATTTATATTGAGATTGAAATACAACAAAATCGCTATTTCTTGAAAGCTTGTGCAGAAAAAGCATTGAAAGCATCAATTTAAATTGACATCTTTCTTAATTATCGTTATATGGTGGAATACATTGCTGAATTTCAATGCGTAGACAAATTTCTGAAATCATCGCTTTGCTATATTTTGTACATTATTACACACACTATTTTTAAACAAGTTTGTTGAATGTGTTAGATTCATAACGGGGTCAAATGTTAAATTATTTGTCACCCCTCCTTTCTAGATAATTAAAATATCTTTTAAATTAATTCAAAGTTGTACTTCAACTTTTTAATGTTAAAAAAATTTTCTCAAAATTGGCGACAGGGAGGGATAGGGAGAGAAAGGCACGGAAGAAGAATCTGTAGCAGGGTGAGGTAGGCGCAGTGGTGGCAATAGCTACACAGTACGCAAGTTACGGGTCAATGGATTCAGACGAGGAAGTATTCTGCACGCCAAAAAGTCAGACAAATAGACGGGGTCCGTATAGCAAAACGTTAGAGAGAGAGAGAGATTGAGGACAGTTAGTTTTGGCTCAATCGAGCCGTTTGTAAATAGGAAGAGGGAGAGGACAGCAAGAGGAAGTAGCGAAGACAAGACAGAAGCAGGATCCACCCTAAAGACCCCGAAAATGATCAGAACACCACCGGGAAAAGATCAAAGTAGAGAGATGGGTATAGACAAGGGGAAAGAAGAAGAAAAAGTTGAACACAGAGGGCCGATAGAATCTGAAAAGTTAAAGTTAGATGAAATGCGTCAAATGATGATAGAGGTAGTGCAGATGAACGAAAAA
>CAKNXH010063869.1:68679-79348 GCA_932178445.1 Andricus quercusramuli
AGGGAATTTTGAAAATTAAGTTTTTCGATCACCTTCAATCAGAACTACATACAGCGTATTACCCTATATTTATTGACTTTCTACGTTATTCTTCAGATGAGGACAATAATTCGCCAATTTATATTTCTTCCTACAGAATTAAGTTCACAGAGCAATCGGCCAACACCTTCAGCTCCTTACGTTGAAGGAAATGAAGTAAATCGAGTAGCAAGACCTCCGCGTAAACCCCATCCAATCAAGGAATATATTAATCATAAACCAAAATCCACGGTCGTACTCAGGAGAGAAGCCAGAAAACAAAAGGCCAATGGAAAAGACTTAGACGATGAGCAGAGCTTTGCAGAGGTGAGTGGCCATTCGTCCTCTTACAGGCACACCTTAAACGTTCATCGGGAACAAAAACGGATCTATGATACACACGCTTATCAAGCAGCCTTTCAGCACCCACCAAATCGGCAAGCAGGCAAGTTGTTAAAAATTTATGTATTTTTCCAAAAATTCGTCTTTGTTGGTAGAACAGTAATTTTGTTCGTAGAAAATTCAAGGCATAATACTTTTGTAAAAATGTATTTTTTCGGCGGAGTTGCATAATTTTAGATGACAATTAATCTTACTGGGTGGAAATTGAACCATTTTTTAAATATTTTGTTTTTCTGAAAAATTAATTTTTTCAATTGCAAACTAAACTATTTTATATTTTGTTAAAAATTTATTTTTTCATTAAAACTTAAACTATTTAGTTGAAACTTTATGAATTCTGTTGAAAATGAGTTTTTATCGATAGAAAATTGATCTTCTTGGTTAAAAATTCATATTTTTGGTTGAAAATTGAGATTTATGGTTGAAAGTTTAACCATTGTTAAATAATTTCCATTAAGGCCTATTCCGCTTTTTTTGGTGTTAAACAATTTTTTTGTAATAAAAAAATGTTTTAACACCAAAAAAAGCGGAATAGGCCTTAATGAAAATTATTTATCATATACCGCAAAAAAAAATACATTCGTTTAACTATTGAGTTGTAAATAATTCTTTCTACCTTGTTCATAATTGAACAATTTTTTCAATATGTCTTTTTAGTTGGAAAATAAAATGTTTTGTTAAAAATTCACCACTTTGGTGGAAAGTTTGGCTGTTTCGTCGAAAAATCGTTGTCTTTTTGTGAAATTTTATTTTCAACTGCGTAAATTTAGCTATTCCGCTGGTCCGCTGGGTTATCCGAAATGGTAATCCGGTGTAGTCCACTTATAATCCGCTTCAATCAATTAATTCGGAGTAATTCAAGTACTTGTGATTAATCCAAATTCGTTGAAAGTTCGTATTTTTTTAAGAAAATTTACCAATTTTTCTAAAATCCATTTTGTTTGGTGACACATTAACTGCTTAAATATAAAGTTTGGTGGTTGAATATAAAATGGTGCTTTATTTATAGCCCTGTGAACTTTCTTCTCAATAAATTAAATTAAAATCAAAATGTAATTATTCCCTTTTTGGTTTAAAATTGATATTTTTTATTTGATAATTCAACTATTAGGTTGAAAAATTAGTCAAAGAAGGTTTCTGATTTTTATTGTTTTTATTTTGAAAATTAAAATATTTTGTGAAAATTCAACTTGTTGGGCAGAAAATTCATTTATTTGGTTAACAATTAATTTTTGTCAGGGAAAATTCGTCTTCTTAAGGTTTCATATCCCCGGGCTGAATGGTTATTGTTTCGGTCGAGTGTCCGTCTGTCCGCCAGTTCGTCGTAAATATCAGCATTATCATTAAGGTTTGAAATTCCAAAAGGGCATAAGTGCCAACATTTGGAACAGAAAAAGGGCATAAGCACCAAAATCATTTTCAAAATTTGCTTTTCAACAATTTTTTGTTGGAAATTTTTTGTAAAGAATTTGGTTTTCCAGAAATGATTTTTTTTCTTTTCGAAAATTGTTTTCAACATTTTTTTAATAAAACTGTTTTTAACATTTTTTTAATAAAAATGTTTCAAAACATTTTTCTTCTCAAAAATTTTGTTTCAATATTTGTTTGCGAAAATGTTGTTCGTAAATTTTTTTTCCAAAATTAAGAAAAATATTTTGTTTTGAGATTCTGTTAAGACTTGAATGACGTATTGATAAGCTACGAAACCTTTCCATGTATACGCGCAGCAACTACTTTGATTTTTGTTGGAAATTTATCTTTTTTTTTGTTTGACAATTTGACTGTTTGGTTGAAAATGCATGTATTTTATTAAATGGACATCTTTTGTGAGGATTCAACTATGTAATTTATTGAAAATGTAACTACTTTGTTGCAAATTTTACTATTTTGTTGAAAAATCATTGCTTTTTGGTTGAAAAATTAATTCTTATCTGAACTTCGAACTTCTAATCCGGCATAATCCTGTTCTTATCCGGAAACATCTACTTGTAATCCATTCGTAATCCAGATACCTTTGACTAATTTACATATGTATTCCAAATAATAAAATTTAATTACGTTTTGAAAATTCCAGTTTTTGCCAAAAAATGATTTTTTTTTTTTAATTGTTTTTTTCCCTCACTGAAAATTTATTTTTTCACTGGAGTTGAAAGTTAATCTGTGTTGGTGCAAAATTAACTAATTGGTTGAAGGTTAAACCACTTTCCTGAAAAATAATTTTTTTTGATGTGGATTCATCTTTGATGTTAGAAAAGTCATCTTACTCGGTTGGAATAAACAAATGAATAAACAAATGAATAAACAAAATCTGATGACGTGGGTTCGAATCTCACCGGAGCTAGAGAGAATTTTTTTCACAATCAAAGTATCAATATTTTCATGAAAAATATTGAAACGACCAGTAGACAAAAAACTTTCACATCATAATCAATTAATAGTAATAATTCGTAATTATTACGTATTACTCTGGTCAAAACTAACATCAAAAATTAATTTAAACCTATCTGTTTAAGTGCTATAATCTTACAAGTATAAGGAATGACGTCGAAATTCTACTTGCAGGGGTTGTGAAAAAGATTATCTTGATTCTCCGTAGCTTAGTGGTCAAGAGCCTCGGACGCGAAATCTGATGACGTGGGTTCGAATCCCACCGGAGCTAGAGAGAATTTTTTCACAATCAAAGTATCAATATTTTCATGAAAAATATTGAAACGACCAGTAGACAAAAAGCTTTCACATCATAATCAATTAATAGTAATAATTCGTAATTATTACGTATTACTCTGGTCAAAACTAACATCAAAAATTAAAATAAACAAATGAATTTTGAATGTTAATCCAAAATTTTATTGGTTCATTATATGTATTGAAGATTCTATGTTGAAAATTTTACAAGGTTGAAATACTGGTCTTTGAATATCAATGGTCAGTGAAAAATCAGAGAATTTTGAAAATCAACTTTTTCGTCCAACCTGAATCATAGCCATATGTATCGTTTAACGCTACATTTACGTAATTCCTTTGATAAGGATTAGAATTCACTAATATATATTTCTTCTTATAGAATTGAATTCACAGAGCTATCCGTCACAACCTGCAAGTTATAATCATAAACGAGGATCCAGAGTCCCAGTCAGCATAGCAGTCAGGCAGAAACTAGCCAGTGAGCAGGACGTATCTCCTGAGCTGAGCTTAGCTGGTGCTCAGACGACGAAAGGGCAGAACTCTCACAGGAACAGCTTGAGCTTCAATCCCGTACGCAATCAAATGGGAGGCGCTTGGCAAACAAACGCTTATCAGGCATCCGCTCAGCCCACACCATATCGGCAAGCAAGTGTACGGCCGAGTGATGGGCTGGATTTGGCATTGGCACCACCAGGACAACGAAATCAGCATGCTCCCGATGAGTACAATGGTTCATTGAATTTGCAACTGGGACCACCAGGACAAAAATAATTCAGTGTAAAATTAATGTACAATGCCGTTTGTCCACAAAAGCCGAATAAAAGTGTTGAAAACCAATAAAAATCACATTAAAAACTTTTCTTTCATTTCCGCCAACCCCTTCTTACCATTTTCATCTTCATTGTCACCTAGCCGCCCGATTCCCTTCTTTATCTACGCAATTACCTTCCCTAATCAATTAAAAAATAATTAGTCAAAGGAGGCATCGAGACCCTGAAAAAATGGTTTCGGAACCCATTAGTATCTCTTGGTAAAAATGAATTCCTGCTCATCTTTGTGAATCTCCTTTTTTCTACCGTATCGTACCCTACATCGATCAACGTCTATGCTTTTCTATCTTGAAATTTAGAAAATAATTGGCTGATCGTTTATTTTTTCATTTTTTTTTGTATAATATATGTAAATCCTGGGAGATTGGGACTCCTGTAAAGACACCAATAACTCTGAAGAACATCGAAGAATATCAGACAAATCATCATTCTGTTCGAGTAGCGACAGAAAGAATTCAAATCCTCGCGCCCTTTCCCAGAGAAAAAGGCTGCCAACATTTGTAAAGAACAAACTCCAATGAGAAATACGTTAGAATAATCTTTGTGTCTAGACTGCTCAAGAAAGGCTTCACGAACATCTTCTAGACCTCACCACCTGGTTTGAAATCCAGTTTAGATCTTAACTCTGCAAAAGTTTCGTTCGTAGATTGCATCCGTCAGGAGGGATTTCCTGCAGCTGAGGCTAGGACATAAAATTTGTCTTGTATTTTGCACCACGGTAAATCCTAAAGATTTGAAGGTGATTTGCCTGAAAGCTAGATAAAGTTCGATGATATTCCTGGAGATGAAGGACGTTAGTCTAATATCATCGCAATTAAGATGTGCGCGCCCAGAATAAAATTAGAGGACACATAATTATTGATAACTCCATCAGAATTCTACTAGCTACCTTCCTGTTGTCTACTTATTCGCAGTATCCTGCGCATTGATCGATATTGAAAGATGACGTCCTTAAGCTTCGTCAAGAATAGCTCTTCTTGTGCGTTGTGATTTCCTGATAGAAAAACCTGTTCCGACTCAGTCGATTCTTGTCCTCGAGATTCTGAAGTTTCCGGTCCACTTTTATCTTGGAAGTCTTTCCCGGGATTTATACTTCATCTAGAAGCTGCTTTTCTTGGGTTCAATATAAAACAAGGAAAATCCTGTACTTCGATTTTGCCACTAAGCTTGATGCTTTAGTTTCATAGTAAAACCTTTAGACCCGTGCCGTGGAATAAAGCTTAAAAATGGCAGCTTGTGAAAAGTTGTGTCTCAAAGCAAATTTGGAATGTCAAGAATTAAATTGAATTCACTGAAAGTGTCATGGAGATTTTCCTATGGATAATTATAGTTGATTATTGAGGTAGGGCATAGTTCAGGGAACTAAAGTGTGAAATTCATTTTGTTTTCCATTCTTGATTGTGAGTGAGATTACCATTTCTCTATTACTATTTGCCCCTCTACCCGGATTGATTTTGTTCGCTGATTTTCGACCCCTCCCGTTTTGCTGATATTTGGTTAATTCATCCCACCTTTTGCCAAATCAGGGCACGTATTTTGTAGATCTGAAATCTCCAATTTTGCGAATCTTGAACTCCCAATTTTGCGATTTTTCCGATGAGGAACACACAATTTTGTGATATAAAATTCCAGATTTTGCCGATCTAAGTTGTCTCTATAGCCGATTTTTTTATTCTCAAAACCTGATAGAATAACTATGCAATTTTGCGAGGGTTTTTAAATTAGAAACTCGCGAGTCCTGCAGTTCTAAGTACAATTAGCACTTTAGGCAGATTCTTATTTCGATTTTAAAAATTGTTAGAATTAACAACCTTATTTTATGTTCATAATATTATCACCATTTTCAAGATTATGAGTAGATGGTTATTGTTACTATTTTGCAAATGTTGAGTAGCTATTTCTGAATACAAGAAACCTTCCTCTTGTGCAAACCATCCACTCTGCTGAGAATTAAGAAAATCATCTAGTTGGTCATTCTGGTTCATCACACTTTGAATAAAGTCCACTTCAGGATGAAAATCACTGAAGTGTGTTTTTTTATGAATAGTTTTGAAGCTTTTAAATCCAAGAAACATCACAAATTGTTGAAGAATTGTTCTGATATTTTGATCCGAGGAATACCGTGCTATTTTGCTCAGACGTCATTTTTAAGAATTTTGCGGATGATAACTGGCCCAAGAAAGTCCTGAAGATTATATTTTTAGTTATGAATTTTATTATTTGTTTAAAAATTCGGACATACTTTCGAAAAGGTCAGCCAAGGATATTGACTTGAAACCATTGTTCAAGCCGAGGCGAAATTTAGTGATTACAGTTTTTCATTACTGAACTTCCATTTTGAAATGCATTGGTAATGCTTTGCATTTTAACGATCTTCAGGTTAAAAGAGTCCTACGATTTTGTGCACTGATTCCAACAGTAGTTAATCAACATTTTTATCTCTCAATTATTCTATGGGCACAGATATTTGTTTTGACATGCTCGAATTTTGTTACATTTTTTCATTTTTATCATTGTCATGAAATTTTGGAAAAATGCTTTAAACTATGACACAAGTTATGATACTTATATACAATATTTTTCAATTTGAAATCTGATTGATCGGATGATTCATACTTTCATCTTTTATATAAACTCACTTGGTGAATAATTGTCCTATTATGTATGTATGTGTGTGCCTGCATGATCGTAAACCTCTCTGTTTATTTATATGATTTTAATTTCACTTGATGAACTGTGTATGAGTCACTGAATACATTTTATTTTGGTTGTAATTATCGACAATTTCAATCGCACAACCTGCCTAATTCTCTTTTTAATTTTAATGGGTTTAAACTAAAATAATAGTTTTTGCTCTCGTCATCATTTTAAATGTCTGAAAAAAAATAAAATAAAATAAAACTATTCTGAGACATTCACGTACAAATTTAAAATGTAATGCGGGTTAAAAGAAGGTCGGTGTCATCAAACCTTGTTTAAAAGATATATTTAAACAAAATAGTTGAAGTTTTAACCAGAAAGATGCATTTACAACTGAAAATATGAATATTGCACAATGAAATGATTTGTTAAGAAAGTGGTTCAACCAAAGCTTTCAAACAAAATAATTGAATTCTCAAGCGAAGAAGATTAATTTTCAACAAACAGTTGCATGTGATACAAGAAATATGAAATTTCTACTAATACAGATGATATGTTTTGCAATCTATGTTAAGTAAGTAGATTAATGATTTGTTTTGACACTCCATTGTTTGCACCAACTCTTTCAATATTTTAACATTCTTTCTTTCTATACTGACTTTCTTATAATGATTCTCTATATCAATTTTTCTAGAATAGCACAGAAAAAACTAACAACGAGAGGACGCGAAATGGACATTACCGATTCGACTGGGGCTTTGCAGGATGAAAGTACATTAAAATCAATTAGGGGCGTATTTTTTCTATTGATCTAATGGGCCTCAGTTTCCGCGATATCGTGGTTTGAGTATTCGCGCTCCAGCGCTCGACTCGCCATGGCGCGCCTCTGCAAAGCGGGGACCCTGGACTTGGCGCTCACTCACAGTCCGACACTAATTTTGTGATGAAAGTAATGTCCAGAGGATTTCTTTATGATTTCTAGAAATTTTTTTCTACGTAGATTGCGAATATTAAAACTGAGATAACGCATCACGTCAAATTCAAAAAAAAAAAACGGGGCCGATAAGTAAAAACAAAAACAAAAAATCTTTTTCGTCACTTCTAGGAAAAGTTGTTTTAACACTGTAGTCCAGCGGATACTGACTTTTTTGAAGTGAATCATGCAAACAATTTAGAAGGTGGGAGTCATCTGCATACAATTAACAATAAAAATTATATTTTCAGTAAAACTATGCAACATGCGGAAGAATGTTGGGAAGTGAGATTTATCATCTCAAAAATATCTACAAATTTTTATAACACCATTTTTATATCAGACACATCGTTTTTTTTAGCCGTGAAAAATGCTATTGAAAATAATAAAATTCAATTTCATGAAGGAACTATACAAGATACGAGAAAACGTTGGAAAATAAAATTACTTACCTGGGAAAGATCGACGAGTTTTCTTTAGATCATTTTTTAATGGAATTAAATTTATATCATCCGGTTTCTTCTTTCGTAGAGCATTCCGTAAAATGGTTGTAAGAAAACTCATAGATCTTTTTAAGGTAAATAATTTTATTTTGAAACTTTCTTTGGCATCTTATGCATACTTTGATTTATTATCTAATGCCCTTTAATAACATTATTATTTATGATGTAAAATATTTACAAATAATATTCGGTAAGAGTAAAAAGCAAAGTTTTAATATTGGGTTCCAAAGAAAAAAATATATAATATACAGTATCATATAAATTCATAGATATTTTTAAGATGAACATGCGGATGTTTCTTGTATTTAAAATGTTCTTAAGAGTTCGTATACCTAAAAAAATATAAAATTGCTTGTAACGTGATTTGCATTATTCACTTGAAAAATCTTCACCATCCGCCGGACTATGTGTTTAACAACTTTCCCAAGAAGGGACAAAAATGATTTTTTGTATTTTTTTTTTACTTTTCAACCTAGTTTTTTTTTCGTAAATGAAACATTATGCATTATTTTCGTTTTACGCTTCGCAATCTACGTAAAACAAACTTTATAGAAATCCTTTGGACTTTCCGTTCATCACAAAATTAGTGTCGGACTGTGAGTGAGTCGAGCGCTCGAGCGCAAACACTCAAACCTCGATGTCTCGGAAACTGAGGCCCACTAGATCGAAAGAAAAAATACGACCCTAATGGATTTTGATGTCCTTTCATCCTGTAAAGCCCCAGTCGAATCGACGATGTCCATCTCGCGTCCTCTCATCACGGAGAAAAATGGATGTTTAAACGTAACATCTAGATCTTCAGGGTAAAAATATTTTACGTTTAACTATAGAACAGCAATCTAGATGTTCAAAGTTAGTATCTGTAGATATTAAAAAGTGAGATGTTACTCTGTAACATCCAAAATGTTAGCCTGAAATATCCGAAATGTTACATGTATGGTTATGTCAAATAACGGCTGTAAATATTTGAGGAATTTATTTATTTCTAAGAATTTAAGGAATTAATTGATAACTTATTTGTGAATTTAAAACTAAACTTGAATGTTCGTACATGAACGAAAATCAGATAAAAGGTATGAAATGTCTATCAGATGATACATTCCAGTCTAGTTGAGGTTATGTTTAATATTTTCAATTAAAAAACAAAATTAAAAAGGGGGTAAGTAAGCTGAGTATGAATGATCTGTGATCTGAATTTAAAATTCTATCTACTTGAGGCTACTTATTAGGTATTTTCACTTCAACCATCAGCTAACTTCACTTCGTTGAGTGCTGAGGGGAAAACAATAGATCGAATGCATGGGAGAAAACTTTATTTTGGTAATATCTTCATAATGAATAATAATTATTACTATTTTATTATGTCATTGAATAGTTCTTAAAAAATAAAAACTATTTTTCGAATACATTTATGTAGAAAAAATCAGTTTTTACGAAGATATTAACAAAAAAGGGCAAAAATGAAGCGAATCCCATGCATTTGATCCATTGTTTTCCCCTCAGCAGTTAACGAAGTGAAGTTAGCTGATTATGAAGTGAAAATACCTAATACTCATCTTTTATTATAAATTTACAAACATGTTGTCAAATGTCAAATGGTCAAATGTGTTCGAGTCAATATAACGTCAAACTTAAGAACATTGTTTCGTCGTGTAGACAGACAAAAGTCGATATCCAGTTTTAATTAAGGATGGCTAATTTTGATTCTTTGAAAATGGTCATAAATTGTAATATTCCATAATTGTAACATCGAAATTATATAGCCGTCAAATATAGTCGTCTCTTCTTCTTTAAGGCTCATGTAGTGGGTATTCCAACCTACAAAACTCACCTCAAAAAATTGGTTTCGAATGCTGGCGCACCGAAAGGATGTCAGGGGGCAATTTTTTTCTCCACAGGAAGCACATATCCATATTTGAGTACAATCAGCGCTGCCTGGTGATCCGATCGATCACTAAATCGATTTAAAAGGACTTCTGGCGTCATATTCAAAATGGAAAAAGCATTGAAACATATGTTGGAGCAATAATTCTTAATAAGTTATAATATATTATTTGAAAAACATAACAAATAAATATTATCTTACAAAAATATAGGAGAAAAAGAAGGAAAAATATATTCAACGCAAAATACTGACTGATAAAATAGATAAATAAAAATTGCAACATTATCTTCTAATTCTGAGTTGATCTTATGACATTCCCTTCACACCACCCACACAGAAGAAATAATTTACATATAACTAAAAAAGATTTGGTAAAGATTTTCCAAATTTGTAATTAGCAAAAATAAGCATTTTCCATAAAATGCAATGTTATTGTGTTTATGACTTTTTCAGAGAAACCTTAGGCTATATAATGTGCAACAAACACCCCACAAAACCCACCCACGCAATAGAACTCAACTGCAGAAAGCTGGAAAGACCAGGTGAATAGTTTCCGATCTTAGTCCATGAGAATATAACCATTCCTCTAAAAAATCAAAGTTATAGCGACATTGATTTTTTTTAAAGGTCCTTGGATTCTGGATTATGATTATAACATCCCCAAAAGTCCATCCACCCACAAGAAATAAATTACATACGGCTGTTAAGATTTTGTAAAGATTTTCCAAACTTG
>CAKNXH010063870.1:0-24021 GCA_932178445.1 Andricus quercusramuli
ATTCTCGACAGTGGTTGCCAACTATAGGACCTTTGGCCTATAACAAATAATTTAATTTTTTTTCAATTAAAGTTTAAAAAGCTTATAATATGTAACCACTAGACACTTTCTCTAAGTACAAGATATTGCATTTAAAATTAAGTATAATTGTTAATTTTGAGAATTTTATTTTTAAACTCTGATTCCATATTTTTAATATTTCCATTAAACTTCTTCAATTTTTTAATAATTCAATATTCAAGATACTGCTATTAATTCCTATAACCTCAAAGTCCGAATTTTTTTATTTTTCTCGAATCAAGACATCTTTTCTATTCTCGTATCAACTTTAAATTATGAGAATAAGAGAATTTTGCTGTAAAAATCGATTTTTCATATAATATGAATTACCGTAACTTTCTCACTCTTTAATAAAATGTAGTAATATCATGGGTCAATCGATTGATCGCCTCAAACCAAGGCATTTTTTATGTCTTTGCATCAACTTCGAATTATGCTAATGAAAAAAGCTTTCTATAAAAAACCGATATTCAAAATATTATACAGTGCAAAAAAATGCAATGATATTTTTAGAAATCCTTTGGTCGATTTCAAGATATTAATGGTGACAATAAGCCCTTCAAATTTCATAAATTTATCTGCTACCATTTTCAAGTTATCGTGTTCCCAAAAAAGCGTGACATCTACAAATTCGGACAATTCCTTAGAACATAGTATTAGGAACTTTTAAATTGAGAAAGTTTTATTAAATGAATTTAAAATTATTTGAAACGATTGCCATTACAAAGCTTACTCTACGAGGAGACAAAATTGATTTTTTTCAGATAATGAATAAAAATCAAAGGTATCAATTGAAAGATAATTGATCAACAAATTGGTTTTCTCTACACGTACATGCAAAACGCTCGTTTGCGCACCGTTCACAAACATCGAAAGTGGCCGATTCCGCACTGTGTGTGAAAGCAACGAGAAAAATCCCCAACAACGATGAAAACGCTGTCACTGTTTAGCAAAATGGTCTCCAGGGTTACCAAAACATTTTGGCCACCGGATGCCATCTAGCGTCGTAAACGATTACTATGTTAACATCTCTTTGGGTGAGTAAATTCCGAGTAAATTCCGAGTAAATTCGAACCAATCCAAAAAATGTCTACATTTCCTTCGATCCAAATATGTAACAAAATTAATCCGACTCAATCCGAACTTCCGATCTGAATAAATCCGAACCAAATTTTCAATCCGCATGAATCCAAACTCGGATTGACCTAAAACGATTTTCAATCCGAATGAATCCAATTCAATCCGAACTCGGATTCATAAGGATTGATTCGGATTGAAAATTCAGTATAAATCAATCCGAGTTCGGATTGATTCAGATTCATTTGGATTGGAAATTTGGTTCGGATTAGTTCGGAATAAACCGGATCGAGTCGGATTAATTATTTTTTTTTCGTTCAAACGAATTTTAGAATTTTTTCGGATTGGTTCGAATTGACTCGGATTAGTTCGGACACAAATTCCGTAATGATTCGGATTGGTTCGGAAGTAACTTCTATCCGATGCTTTCGCCAGGGAAGTTTCAATAAGGTGCAAGCGGTAGAAAAATGTTATAACAATTTTTATAAATAAAGAAATGGTTGTGACGAGTTATGTTTTCTTTTATTTTCACGACAGATAAACAGTTTGGAAAATATTGTGTAGTGGGGGCTCGCCACATTTCTTCAAGACTACATATCCCGGATTTTGCATATTATTCTATATAGAAAAATAGTAACGCTATATTCGAAACAGTTTTCCCTATTCATTTGAATTTTTCACGTTAAAAACTTCACAAGCGGTGGAGCCTTTTTCACTAGATCACAGATTTCACAAATATTACCAAATATTTCGCAAAAATTTTTGAAGAATTCACAAAAACTTCAAAGTGACTTCAAAATGATTTTACAAAGATTCCACTTTGATTTCCCATAGATTTCAATGATTTCAAAACGTTTTTAAATATTTCGCACAGATTTCTAGAGACTTCAGATAAATTTCAGAGATAGAAGAAGGAATTCAATGATTTCCTAGTGATTTCACAAATATTTCAAAGATTTCAGATAGTTTGAAACAAGAATTCATAATTAATAATTTTGAACAGAAAGCGTCCGAAATATAAAAACAATATATATTGAACATTTTGAATTAAGAGCGTTCCAAATCAAACAATTTCAGATTAGGTACCTTTTTTAAAAAAAAGATAATATTTTGAAAGGAATGAAAAGGAATTGAACTTGATGATTTCTAATACAAGCGACTGATATTGAAAGTTTCTTTCAAATTAAAATTGTATAATTCAAAATTGAAAAGTTTTGAAATTGAATCATATCCAATTCTCGGTGATTAAAATTTGACCATTATTTCAAATTTTGAACTAAATTGAATGTCTCGAAATTTAGAGCTACAAAAATTCTGAAATTTCAGATTTTTATTTCAAAGACAAATTTTTTTGAGATCAAAATATGAATTCTCTCTTACATTCACCATTCGAAATGGAAATTTTTTAAATGATCGATCTTTGAAATTAAATGATTCTGGAGAAAAACTTTCAACATACATTACTGGTCACCAAGAATTGTGATAATAAAGCTTTTTCATATTCAAACCCTTCAATATTCACAATTATTTCAAATAAATCTATATCATTCGAAAAATAAAAAAATTTCCAATTGATAATCATACTCTTCAAAATTCAGCCGCTTCAATTTTATTTGCAAAATGAAAGTTTACAGGGAAAATTTGGAAAATTGGCATTCACCAAGGAAATTCAGAACTCTGAAATTTCAAACACTCAAAGTTAAAGAAATCATTCACCTACTGAAATATAAATTTCCGATAGTTCAATTAGTATCTCTTTTTTTTAACAACACTTTTTTCAATTATATAATTTCAAATCTTTCAAACTTCTCTTAGAATTACTCATTCTTGAAATATTCTAATGAAATATTTTTCAAATTTAAATAATTCATTTTCTCAAATCTTCAAATAAATATCAAACCATATTGAGAAATTACATTAAAAATCAAAATTACAAAAAATTACACAAAACAAGATTTTAATTTTTTAATTTTTTTAGTGTGATTCTTACTCCAATGTTTGAAATTGCACAATTTCAAGCCTTTTAGCTCGATTTATTTCAAAAAATTGAATAGTGAAATTGTCGTAAAAATTTTAATATCTGAATTTGAATACCTAGATATAAAGAATTTATCAAAATGATTTCAGAAACGGTGGAAATATCTCAATAGTTTTGGAAAATTTCTCTGTTATTAATTGTAATTACGCAGTTCGGACAATTCACATAATTTTTAATTTCAAAATATCAAACTTAATAATTATTCTGTTGTAGAGTTTCACAATTCATTCAAAGCTCTACAATTTTGACGATTTTGATGATTTTCAATATCAAACAATCAAGATTTTGTCAATTCCAAATCTTCCAAGTTGTTGAGATTTCAAACGGACGTCATCAAAATTACAGAATCTTCAATTGTAAAACTTGAAGCATTCATCATTTACTTTCATTACAAATTTTTTTAATTAAAAATTTTAATTTTTTGCAATTTTAAAGAGACAAAATTGAAATTAATCACTGTCGGAAAATACAGAATTGCAAATTATTCACATATTTAATATATGTTTTCATACAAAAAAAAAGAACGTAGCAGGAACTTCAAGTAAATTGAATCTGTGAGAGGAAATGAAAAAAGTTAACATTGTCACGAAGTAGATGTAGCTGTAGCTGTAATTATTTCCTTTTTTCAAGGATCTTCATCGACACTGTATGAGGTGGATACCAGTACGAACTGAATAATAGAAAAATGATTGGGCTCTCGTGTAGAATTTGAATTCAACTTTTGAATTCAAATATTTTTTCGCACATTTTCCAAAATATGCTGAGTCATTCAAAGTATAACAAATGAAAAATGTACACAATCGGTTTCAGGCCCGGAACGGACCCAGAAACAAGATGCATGATCTAGTCGATTTTTATGGAAGTCAGTGCGAAGAGTTTTTTGAATAGGAGAATACGAATTTGAGGCCAAAACCATAAATTCAAAAAAGCTACCTAAATTTTGAAATGTCCATGTAATTGGTTTTGCATGAACGTCACAAAGTCTTCAAGGCACAGAGTACGAATTTGAGGTCAAAATTCAGAAATTGAAAATGTTGAATTAATATTTGAAGCTTTTGTTGAACTGGTAGATCTATATAAAACACATTACAAGGGTAGGAGTAAGTAGGAACACACTCTTACTCACTTTCACTTAGCCAATGTTTACGTACGTACTTAACTCTGACTTAATTATCAATTCAGTTTAAGTACTGTTAACCAGTTACTTTGTTCCCTTTTGCAGAACTCGTGCAAAATATTGTACCGTCTGTTTCGATTCAAACTAGTTAATATTATCGTCATGGACAAGATATCGACATGCAAACCTCGTTAACAATGGTTTGTATTCAATTTCATATGCAAAGCCGTTGCAGTCGAACTTTCCTAGAAACTGGATGACAATATTGCCAGTTAGTGTAATAAAAGCAACTACTTTGAACATTAGTTTTGTGTTCATTCAGGTAATTCTAATCTATATGAATTTTTACTTTTTGTACCCCTCTCTCCCACACACTTTTACCCTTATAACTCAACCCTGCATCTCTCTCAATACCCTCTCTGTATATCTTCTCCTTTTGCCCTCTATACCTCATTCGCTCGTCTCCCCTTTTTCTACCATAACATGTGTCGCTCAATGTAAAAGTGGCGTATGTCCACATTTTTAAAAAACATATTTTTTTGCCGATTTGGACTAAATATGATCCAATTCGGCAAAAAATATGTTTTTAAAAAATGTGAACTTACGCCACTTTAACATTGAGCGACACATATGTCCCAAAAGTTATCTCCTCTATACCCCTCCACTCACAAAACCTCTCTCTGTCACTCTCGTCACCAGAGAGTGGCCACCCCCTCTGCTTACATAACCGTATCTTTTCCCGTTCTCACGTAACCTTCTCAGCCTTCTCGCCACATGCGCTCCTGGCCCACACCCCCTTAGCTACCTCTGCATCTGCAATCTGCAGCCTTTCAAAATCCAAAACCTTTCACCCCCTTTCCCTCCCCCATGGCATTGATATAATCAATCCCCCCCTCCCCTTCACTCCTCATTACGCCTATCTTCTCCACTTACATAATTCTTATACAGTAGAAGTCCGATAAGTTTCTCATTCGGGGCTGTAGGGGCGGAAAATTCCTGGAATTGCGGACTTATCGGATGCCCCCTCTAGTAGCAAGATATTGGGTGCGCGTATGCGTAAGAGTGATGCGCAAATCATAAGCAAAATAGCACACGTAGTGGGAGAACCCCAATTAGTGTGCGTGCTGTGCGTGTGATGACGTTTCAAGGGGAGTGTACACTTATCGGACGGCAACTTATCGGACTTGTACTGTAATTTCACCCTCACCAACCCACCTCATTTCACCCTGTTCTTCCCCTCCCTATAGCTACTTCCCCCTCCTCTATTTACCTTCACTTCTTCTACTTCCTTCACACCCCGATAATTTCCACTCACTTTCCTAATCTGGACGTCCCCTAACCACTCTCGCCACTGCCCAACTTCCCCTACCAACTCTTCCCCCCTCATCATTACTTCTATTTTCCTCTCACTTCCCCTACACCCTCCCATACTTCACTCACTTACCTTAGGGTGACAACGGAAAACCTAAATGCATCAAGCATCTTGGAACTGAAGGTTGTTGAACTCAATGTTCATTAATGGAAAATATCTTTCTGATGATTTATGAGTAGTTTCAAAGGCAAAGTTAATACCTTACAAGGAAACCTTTCGAGGTGTACCGCTCCGTTTTTCTCCAAATTTATATATGTTGTAGGACATCAAAAACAAAGCGACACATTTTTTTGTTTATCTGCGAAAAGACTAAGGGGTGAAAACATCGCTTAGAGTTTACACCCAAAAATGAGTGTTTTTAATTTTAACGTAAGCCAATCAATTATTTTCAGTTGAATGAATTGCATTGAATGTCCCTTTGAATTTCGGATATGTGTATGGTATAGTGACCATTGGAAGATGCTACCCCTATGTTTAAGGGAGCAAAATCTAATATCTTTTTCAAATCTTCCGTTATAAAACTTGACACTTTCGTTAAATCTGCAAAACACTATACTGTTATAAAGATAAGAGGAAATTCATGTTAACGTATTTCAGCATTTTTGTGAAAAAAAATCTGTAATGGGCAAACCAACCCTCTATTCTATTTATTAAATCATTCACACGAAAAAAAACAATCACAATTTTTGTGGAATCCGATGATGAGACACTCGATAGTCAAGGTAGTGAACACATCCCCTGCATGTCACCCCCAAAAAGAATTTTTTAATTTTAAGCTCTGAACAGACACATAATTGAAACCAAATAATTGCCAATCAAGTAGGCGTCATGATGAAATGTTATCAATTCCGCAAGATGCTTAATTATTTGCATTTCTTTGAAACAAACTGCGACCTTGAAGAATATCATCATTAAAGAGATTACTTGAATATTTGAAAACAATGTCAATATCTGGTTTATAATCGGCGGTGTATTTATAAAATGTTTTCGCTTAATTCCTTATCTCCACATAATGTATCATTCAAAGCATATTTTCGAGATGGCACTGCTTTTATCAGTGACCAGAAGTGATATTTGTTGCAAAGTGAATTATTTGGATAAAACAGAACTGTGCAGTTAGTAATGTTACACTGCTTCACGCTTATTTAAAGTTCAATGTTAGCTACAAGTGCAAAAATAATATATGTTTCTATTTACGTTTTTTTGAATACGTTCATCATGAGAGTATATCCTATAAATGTAATTTAACTTCTATTCGCAATCTTTAAAGCAATGCAAGTTTCAGAAACACCTATTAATAAAGTAGAAATTGAACTTACTGAAGGCTCCGAAAAAATTTTAATTTCTGCTATGAATGAAATGAACGCAATTGAAGCAGTCGAAGGAGAAACTTTAGATTTTCACGAATCATTTAAAAATTATGAAATACATCCAGTTGACGACAGTGTGTGGTATAAGGATGAGGAAGATTTTGGCGCTTGTTCAAGAGACGGAAAAGAGTTGAGCTTTAATTATAAAAGAAAATCTGTCAAATATTGGAGAACGGGAAAGAAAAAGAATTACAGTAAGAAAATTACAAGAAGAAAAATTAGGGCAAATTTCCAAATTTGTGGTGAAAAATTTTAGGATTGCTACTGATTCTGGTTTCATTTTTCACGATATGGATATACGTAAATGGGCATTAGAAGCCAAGAGAAACATGAACTTCGATGATGTTTGATTCAAAGCAACAGACACCTGGTTGTATAAATTAAAAAAATCTCATCGAATCCTGTGCAGAAAAATTAACAAATTTATAACAGGTGAAACTATAGAACATGAGGAATCTGTTGATAAAGATTCAGAAATGTTTGTAGTTAACGTAAAATCGCATATTACAAAAATTAGACCTGAAAATACATATAATGCGGATCGAAGTGAATTTCAGATTAAAATTCATTCAGGACGTACATTGACAGAAGAAGGAAGTACAACAGTTGAATGTATAATTCAATCAGTCCCAGCTATGACACACAGTTACACGATAGTCCGTTCTATTATTGCTGAAGGAAAACTTCTAGATCCTCTGTTTATAGTTTTAAGGGAGAATAAAGATGAGTTCGGACCGATTGTTGAACAGAATTTATTCCTTCCAAATAATGTATACGTTATGGCATCGAAATCTGGTAAAATGACATCGGGTTAGTACAGTACTAAAGTATCATAAAGCTCATGTGTAAGACAGTTATACTTATAATTATTCCACATTCATTTCGCCTTAACTTTTATTTTATTACTTGTCTGTAGATCATTTCAAGACATGGTTGGAAGACGTATTTTTTCCTAATGTTGGACGAAATAGTATATTATTGCTGGATTCTTGGAGTGGACATTGCTCAAAAGCTGTGGACGAAGCAACACCTGTGAACAAAAATATAATGGTCTCTAAAATTCCAGCAGAAACAACTGGAAAAATACAGCCGCTGGACGTATTTGGATTTCGCGTCTGGACAAATTTCATCAGACATTTTTCGAATAGCGTAATTTCATTAAACAGTAATTTAAACTTACATTACATTGATAAAAAACCCGACCACTTTGATAATCCAGTTAAATTTGGTTGTGGGGAATTTTGAACAAATAGCGAAATGTCCGGAAGTATGAATGTAGGTATTATAAAATGTTCATGGAGCAAGAAAACGTTGTTTGAAACATTATTTCGAAGATTATAATTCTTGTGCTACATATCATCCACAATCAATGTATATCATTTGAAACTAATGAACGCAAAAGTTGTATTAGCATATTCTTGAAAGTGATTGTTGACATATTTAATTATTAATCTCGTTTTTAATTATCATGAAATAAATTTTAATAAAATAAATGGAGGAGTACTATTGCATATAATTACCAAATGACGTATAATCAATTGACGCAGTTATTTGGTTTCAATTATGTGTCTGTCTATAGTTGACAATTGAAAATTTTTTCGGGATTGACTTCTAAGGGTTCTTTTCCCCCTCTTGTCATATTAAGTGACAGATGAGAACAATACGCAACACAAATTTGTTACATATCAATTCAAATATTTATTGCAAATAATAATGAGCATGGCATGACATTTGAAAGTTCAACTAACCTAAGGGTAGTTTACCCGCTTGGAAAGGTGAATTCCACTTGTTTGCACTTCAATTAGAATATTTAAATGCGTACCTAAAGTGTCTCACCATCGAATTGTAAAAAAAACTGAAATTGTTTTTTTGATTGAATAAATTAATAAAAAGATAAGAGGGGTAATCTATCAATTGAAGATTTTTCTCACGAAAATGCTGAAATACGTCAACATCAATTTCCGCTTAACTTTATAATAGTATAGATTTTCCGCAGATTTAATAAAAGTTTCCATTTTTATAAAGAAAAATTTGAAAAAAATATTAGCTTTTGCTCCCTTAAACATAGGGGTAGAATCCCCCACTGGTCACAATACCATACACATATTCGAAATTCGAAGGGAAATTCAATTCAATTGATTTAAATGAAAATAATTTATTGGTTTAGGTTAAAATTAAGAGAACTCATTTTTGGGGGTTGTTTTCACCTCTTAGAAATGTTTTGCCGCAGATAAACAAAAACACATGTCGCTTAGTTTTCGATGTCCTACAACATATATAAATTAGCGGAAAATCGGAGGGATATACTTCGAAAGATTTCCTTGTTGGAGAGACTTGAATATAAACAAATATAAAAAAAGGTTTTCCAATTGTTTAAAAGTTTTTTTTAGTTTGGTTTTCTTAGTATTACGTCTAACAGGTGATTCAGTAACAATTATGCAGAATACAGGTTTTTTGTGAAATATTTAAAACGATTGAATCTATCTGAAAGTAATGAACAATAAAGAAAGTTCAAGTCGCAAAAATTAGTTTCCAAAATAGTTCAATTTTGAACCAAAAAAAAATTAATTTTCAATCAAGACGAAGGAATATGAATTTTTGACAAAACACATGAATTTTCGACCAACTAGATGAATTTTCCACTGAAACAGATAAATTTACAATCAAAAATAGAATAGTCAATTTTGTAAGGGAAAATTAATGTTTAACTAAATGGAGAAAAAAATTTCAATAAAATAGTTAAATTCTTCACAAAAACTGTGCAATTTTCAACCAAAAAGATCAATTTTCAAGCAAGAAAATTAATTTGTTTACAAATAAAAAAATTCAACTTTATACATGGATTGTCAACTAAGAAAAACAAATTTTCACCAAAAATGTAATAGTTAAATTTTCAGTTAAAAAAATTAATTTGCAACGAAAGGAAATAACAAATTTTCAACAAAATAGTTGGAAACTATTTGGATGACCTATGTTAATTACTCCGAATTATGTGGATTACAAATGCATTGTACTGGATTATAAGTGGATTACCCTTAACTACAAGTTGATCACTCTGGATGACAAGTAGATTACTTCAGAGTAGAATTGGATAACTCTGAATTACCTGAATAAGAAGTTCATTAATCCAGATTTAGAATTAGAATACTCTGGATTACAAGTGGATTTATTTGGGTGAGAAGTAGATTGATTACTGTGGAATACTTTCAGAACACCAGAATGCACATGGAATACCTCAAATTACACTGTATTACTCAAAATGATCTGGATATCATGTGAATTACTCTGAATGACAAGTGGATCATAACGATACTACTCTGGATTGCAAGTGGATTACTTCGTATTCCAAATGGTTTACTGGGATTACCTGATTCACTAAAAACCATCTGGATCATAAGTGAATTACTTTGTATTAGAAGTGGATTAACTCTCCGAAATATTCGGATCACATCGGACTAAAAGTAGAGTAATCTGATTTTCAATGGATTACTCGGATTACACCGAATTACCAGTTCGAATAACCAAGCGGTCCAACGGATTACCAGAGTTGTGTTCGCCTCACGTTGAAGTTAGCCGTGGACGAGAATTCCGAACTTAATTTGAAGTGTGCCTTATATAAAGACGCTACCGATTTTTTAAATCGACTCAAAATAATCGGGAGGCACCCCTATGATAACAAATCCGGAAATCACGTACATTGTACAAGCAAACCCCTTTCAAGGAAAATTGGCTGAACCTAGGCATGTCATGAAGTGTAATGAGTAGATAATGCGTGTGAAACTTATTACTGTTTTCTTGAGATAGTTGATATCTTCTCCTCCTATTATGTTTGAACGTTACGATGAGGGAGTAATTGTTCCTGATGTGAATAGATAATGAGAATAGCTCGTCTGCTTTCGCGCTATCAATTTCGTATAATTCAATGCGCCATCATTACTGAACTAATTTATGATCCAAGTGATATTGGCTATGTTATTCATAGCCCCCTTTCAACTCGAAACTTCTTTTGTTATTCTTCGATAATTTAGAGGGTAATAAATATTGACTTTAGCTTCGATTTAGGTAGCTATTTTTTTTATCTGTGGGAAGCGGCAAAGTTTCTTGTTACATTATCTACTAGAACCTTGTTTATTTTCATCAGGACAAATAAAAATACGTGGGTGTGTGACAATATAAAATGTGTTTAATTTACTTCACTTATTTTGATTAGAAAATGTTATTATTTACCGAGATGAATTCAGGATAAGAGCTTAGGGAGAAATTTTTTTTTTCTATCGTGGAGCACTTTTCTCAATAATGGATGGTCGTAATAAATCCAATTTTCAATTTTCACATTCTCATCATGGTGCGAAGGTTTTAGGGCGGTGTCTGTCTGTCGTCGATGTCGTTGTTGTCGTCTGTATATCTCATAACTTTTCAAAGACTAATTGGATTGGAATGCAATTTAGCGCATGTTCTTAGGGACCAAAAAGAAAAATCGTGTTCGTAAACCAGCTATTTTGGGTTTAAATTCTAAAAGTTAGAACATTTTCAAAATTTGTGAGACCAGTTTCTTGAGGATTTAAAAATTATATGTACGGCCACACATATTACTTGGAAGGTCATACAATTTATCTCCACAACTTTTTTTGATGAAAATAAAATTGTTAGAGTTACAGCATTTTCAAAATAAAAAAAAAATAAAATAAAAAATGAACATTTCAAGCCAAACAACGCACTTTTTGGAAAAACGACACAAGCTACAATAACATTTTATCAAACAAAATTTTTTCTCGGAAGTTTTTTTCCTTGAGCAGCACGTTTTATTAAAGTTAGATGGTGATGAGAAATGCAATTTTCAAACAAAAAAAAAAAAATAAAAAACGTATAATCCACTTCTCAACTATTGAGTTGCTGAATCGTCACAGAAAAGGTTAGATTAAAAAACAAGTATGAGATTTCGATGAAATTGAGGGGAAATTTTTCTCTCTGAGGACGCACATTTGGACATGTTATAAAAAACTTTAGACGGCGATGAAAAATCCAATTTTTAGTTTTTAAAAAAATGAGATTTTGTTTCCGCTCCAAGACTTTTCAGTCTTCTTGGCATGCTAACAAAAAACGCGTAATCGTTTGTTCATTTTCCAAAATTTTTGGGTACGCTACTTCGCTTTCTTTCATTTTTTAAAATAAAGTGTTCTAATAAATAAACTCTCCACTGATTTGTTGTAAATTAAAATTCGAACACATTTTTGGGAATATTCAAGAAATAATTTCCACCCAATAACTTTTAATTCTGACTCCTCCCACTACATTGTATTATGCTCGGAAAATGCTACAGAATTCCGAAAAGATATCAAGAGTTATGTTTTCTTTTTAGCATATTTTACAATTGTTTGAACAATTTATAGTTATATAATTTTTTTCTCCGCCAGGTCTTGAAAATTTAACAGTTTCTGGAAAGGATGACATAATCCACAAATTTTGAGAGCAATATTTTTTTGTTTAGGATATTTGAAAATGATTCGAATACATTTTATTTGTTCATACTTGCTTTTTGCGGTGCAAATCGTGAAAAATTATTTTTTTTTCTAGATTTAATCGCTCATGTAATGAATGGTTAGAATGATATTTGTTTCGAGAGAAAGTTTGAAATTATTCAAACAATTAATAATCATTCACTGGCGCTTTTTCAAATCTCAGAAATTATATTCAAATTGTTCAAATTCTAATCATTTTCTTAAATAATTTTCTTTGATACGTTATGGTTAGTCATTTCTTCCAGATCGATTTTGTCGATATAAAAAATACTGATTGATCGGCGACATAGTTTAAGAGATTCATAGAAACTAGAATTTTATCCATCTTGCCCATGAAAATTTGCAATTTATATGAATTGTTTAAACAATTGCAAACTGTATTTCACTGCAAATATCACCCTAAAAATTTATTAACAGTGTCACGATTTCCAGAAAATACTACTTTTTCACAATTTAGTGGAAAAATTATACGAATAGAAATTGTTTAAACAATTGAAAAATATGTTAAACAAAAAATATCACTCTGGACATTCATCAAATTGATCGATTATTAAAAGAATAATAACTTTTCACGATTTAAAGGGTGAACAAATTTTTTTAAACAAATGATAATATTTTGAGCGATTGGAAATAATAAAAAATACTAAAGTATAATTTAAAAAAAAATCAATAGAAACTACCAAGAATCGACAGTCAATTTTTTGAACCACGCAGTAAACATCTTTCAGCCATCATGGGTTACTGAAAATAATCAATTTTTCTATATTTTACAATCAAAAACACGTGCGGAAAATGATTTTCCACATTCTTTAAGGCTTTTTAAATTCAAATACATTCCGAAAATATTTCCGATCCTGGTTTGTAATATCTTTTATAGTAAAATAAATTTTATAGCCGTATGAAAAGACTGACAACAGGACAGAATGAAAATTGTAAAGAATATGTCGTATTATATAGTGCTATTATCATACTTGTCTTCTTGATACAAGTTTTCGATTATTCACCATGCTTAGCCCACCCATACCAAACAAAATCGTTGTCCAAGAACAAAGTGTAACAAACAAAATTTGAAAAATTCTCGCAATTTTCCTTTTTTTTTATAGGCTTAATTTTTCTTGTTGGATTGAAATTAAAAATGAAACAAGAATCCAACAAATAAATTTGTGAAACACACTCAAGTGTCTCCTTTTAAACCAAAGTAAAGAAATGAATAATAATGGTAATAATTAATAAGGGTTCTCCTTTTTTTTTAAGCTTAAATTAAGTGAGTTTCTTTGACTGTTTCTGCTTCTGTTAAGATTTGCAATTCCTAAAGTATTCTATGTTATGCATTTGGAAGAAAGGGGATTAGCACGTTACCTTCTTTTTCTTCCCTATTTTTTACTTTATTTAATTTTTTTTAATGGACACATTTAGAAGTAAGTTTTCCAGATCTGATCGATAGAATCCTGGTTTTCTTTAATTCAGTTAATTTGCTGAAACGAAACAATTTTAATTTTGTTTGATACGCCTCTTTCATAACGTATATATAGTATATACTCATTGTCATTAAAAACATTGCAATAGCCTTGAATAATTTTCAAAAAATGAATTTTAATCGCACGAAATCGGGTAAGTGAGAGGGATGAAAAATGATATGCCAGATCCCTTCCAAAAAAGATGTTTGTGCAGCGTAGAAATGCATTTGTGTACAGTTTATCAATTGATAATGAAAACATTTCTCGTTTAATATATAAATAACTTTGGACGTGTCTTTTTTACAAGATTAGATTAAATCTTCTGGGTTTTCTTTATTTCCTGGCTTCCAGTATATAATCTCAGACAGAGATGTCGCGAATATGTTGTACGTTGATCCTAGTGGATGATGTAGAAAAGGGATTGTCCTGAGTAGGGTAAGCCATAACTCAGCTCAGTGTCAAAAAACGGGAGGGCCTTGGAGTAAGAGTAGAGAAAGTGAAAAGAAATAGGACACGTGAGAGAAATGGTTTGATTTCTATTTTCTATATGGAACATTCTCTTTTTCTGACGGGTGTAAACACTTCCAGTCTTGTTTTTCAAGCTTCTTTCCAATATTCGTATCAAGAGATACAGATTCAGTAGATAAAGTCGTGTAGGATCAGACAGCAAGTCAAACCCGGAAAACCAAAGGTGCAATCGTGCAAAAAGTAAAAGGAAAAAAAGAAAAACGTGTTTAACAATTTCATGACTTTAATGAGTGTTCGATACATAATTTATCCGTCAGCTTCGAGCCAATTGCATTTCATCTTCATTGCTTCCTTGGCAAACAGATATCGCAGCAAGTGATTGGCAAGGATTGCAAATTACCAAGGCCACTGTACCATCATCAGCCGTTATAACTGTTTATTTGTTCGGTTATTATTTTAGATAATTCCAGATAAACCTTTTAATTTAAATTTCTGCTTATACTCTCAGAAGCGCGAAATGACTTTATTTACAGCTAGCGAAAATAGTGCGTTCACAGCAAGATTCTTGCTTTGATTACCTAATTATAAAATAATTCTAAATACTCACATTTAAAGCACTGTGAAATATAATAAAATATGCTTTGCTTTTTATTACTTGAAGTTAATCTATATCTTAAATCTGAAATTTTTGAATGAAATTTACAAATGAGGAGTAAGTGAACAAAACGAGATGACGTAACTTTTTGTAAAAATTGAGATAATGTTTGTTTCTGCATGTTTGAAATATCATGAATTCGATTATCTTCTGATTTCATATTTAAACAAGAACACAATTAATCCTAGGGATATTATTTATCTGAATTTGGGTGAAAACGTTGCAAACAATTGACAATTATAATTATCTGAAGACGGATAATTTCTATCCGCCTCGTTATAAAAATTATCTGCCGTCGAATGATTGTAGTTTTTAATTGTTTCTAGCGTTTTTATCAAACTTCAGATAAATAATATCAGTAGGATTTACTGTAAGACTGTAAATTTATATAATTAGAACACGAATAATGTTTTTCTACGAAACGCGAAAAGATAGAACGTTTTCACCACATTTTTTAAAAATTACCAAAATTTTACCACTAAGGAACACAATTCCATTACATTCATGTTTACTCAATTTTTATCACATTTCTTAATGTATTTTGAAGCGCTGATTCTGAAACTAATCTTCTTTCCGTAGAATTAATATTTTAGGCGATATATTGAGTACATGCACCAGGTTTGAATTTCAAGGCCTATAAGAAACATTTAGCGTTTCTGATTTGTTTGATATAAGGTTTCGGAAACATCCAAAAATAGTTTTTTTTTTAGTTTTTAGCCCGGTTTTTCAGAAAAATGCGAAAAGATAGAACATTTTCGGATTCAGGTTGATATTCTGTGGAAAAAATACTGAAATGTGTCGGTCAATATATTTCAAGCGACAATATATCCTTAAATATTGAGAAATGAACTTAAGTGGATCTATCACTTTCAAGATTCTTTCAACAAAATATTTCAATTGAATCAACCAAATCTTTTGCTTAATTCTACCAAAATACTCTCTTAAATTATTTATCTTCAACCAAAAACTGCTATTTATTAAAGCGAACGCATTTGTCTGGGTAAATTAATTCGAAGATTATTATCAATACCATTGTATTATCTGGATTATTTGTTCAAACAAAGTGTCTCGTCGTCCCGAAATTCGGGATAACTTGTCAAATATTTTTCATAACCTTGGCTAGTCGTCCCGAATTTTCGGGGCGACTAGTGCATCCCCTTTTCCAACTCCCGCAATTTTTCGAGACGATTAGCTGCAGCCTCATTCAAATCCTATTCTAAAAATATGATTACGTCGAAGTCGAAACATCGTAACGCCTTTTCCGCACTTCTGATTCGTCTTGTAGTTATCGATTGTGATTTTCGACAATCGATACTTGCCGTTCGGAAATTCCGCGTCCTCATTTGAATTTGGTATCTTTAAATAATTTTATTTATGGATAATATTATTATTTACTATGATAAACCAATAAAAAATAATGATATTAGTATGGTTTATCAGTCATATATAATTACATGATTTATATTGATGGTTATATTTTGTTAATTATGGTTTCATGGTCCAGTACTACATGTCGATGTAAAACTTCTTCGAAACGCGTTGCTTTTCTCGATTAAAAACGGCAGCTGAGCAGCAGTGAGATTCCGATAGCGTGTCGAGAATCGAACGGACCTCTTTTTCTAATGTATGGAGATAGAAAGAGAGAATTGTTCGATTTTCGACTTCGAAACAGCATCTGAGTCCCACTGCATTACACAAATTTTTTCGAAACGTGTCGGCTTTGTTTCGATTGAAAAACGTGTGAAACTTCTTCGAAACGCGTTGCTTTTCTCGATTAAAAACGGAACTGCATTGTATTCATTTATCGTATCACACTGTATTGTGAAGATGTTTATCCATTTACTTTCAAACGACGACCATTTCCAATCAGATTGGCATTTGCAATGACAATCAACAAAAGTCAGGGACAAACTTTTGATAACATCGGAGAAGATCTTCGTAAAGATGTATTCAATCATGGACAATTGTACGTGGCGTTTTCGCGAGTTAGGTCTTGGCAATCATTAAAGATTTTCTTAGGACAACAACAACAATATAACTTTATGTTTTCACAGAATTATTCAAATAGATTCTATTTCGAATACGATATACACTGTTAAAAATGATATTAAATTTAATATACCCATGTGTATTAAAATTAATATATCAATCATATGAAATCGCCATTAAGAGCGTGTATATTAAATTTCATATACATTCATGTTAATCACTTACAACAAAAATTAGATAATTACATTTTACACAAATTCAAAATAAGTTCAACATAAATTTTCGACTATAAATAATAAAACATGATACCTTCTTCCAGTTAATCAAAAATATGACTGGATTTTAAGTCGAAAATATCAATTAAGCGAACGAATAACAGAAATAACCTACAACCAACTGGAATAGTATTAAATTTGTACTATTTACACTGGATTTTAAAAACAATTCCACCAGTACGTGAAAATTTCATTATAAATAACAATTCAGTCAACGAATTCTAGATTATTATTTTAATTGAGAATATTTGACAAGATTTAAAGAAATGAAAGCAATTTGGGTTTTCACGCACACTGCTATATCGACCTATATATTAAATTTAATACACATGTATATTAAATTCACTAAACCCATGTATGTTACATTTCAGTAGCGGTAGTGCATATTTGCATTACACACATGTAAATTAAATATCATACACATTTTTCTAACAGTGTACACATCAACATTATAACATTTCTTTCATTATTATTACACTGTTTTTTCGTGATTTTTCATACTACTTTCAGTATAATAATGAACAATTGAAAAACATTAATCATGCATTAGGTCCAATTTTCAAAACTTTAATCAATCGGAATAAGTAAAACGCGCGCGCTTCAGCGCGCGTTCGATCTCGTACAGTTACAGTTTGCATCAAATTATATCATATTTCATGTCTAAGATGAAAGATATACATTCAGTATTTCTATTGAAACAAATTCGAAAGCCTTCATGTTGTTTTTCTTTTGGAAACTTTTAAGAAAAAGATGCTGATAAAAAATATGAGGTTTCAAATCGCAAGTCACATTGGATGTTGCAACCTTCATAGTGTCCAGATAAGTATCATGTACTCTATAGCGAGAGAATGACAGTGACTCATGGACGAGGAATCAGTTATCTTAAGCACATTTTAGCTTTGGTATCTTACCAATGTAAGCAGAATGGCAATATTACCTTGCGTGACTTTCACTGTCGCTTCGTTCGTTGCCCATTCGAGAGTAAAAGTGCCTGCCTTCCTGTGTGTGGCATCCTAAGGTCAGCCAACCTCGCAAAAAGGAAAAGATCATTCTCGGTCAGATCGTGTTATTGCTGAAAGTAAAACATCGCATAAAAATGACAAATCGATAAAGACCGTACATGAAATTTCACAGCCTGATGAAAAAAAGTTTTCTACGATAGATTTTCAAATATAAAATTTTGATCAAATTATAGAAGAATGTGTTTCTCAAGACTGAATTGAAAATGTGAAAACATTGAGAAAATTATTCCTCTCTGTGGGCAGGGGAAAAGCAAAATGATCCTTATCAAGTTTTTTATCTTATTAATTTTAAAAATGCTTTTTTTCACAAAATCACGAAAATATACTCAGGCCTTTTTCGGGCCTGTTAGATATATATGTATATGCATTATTACTTTTTTGTGCATTTTGTTACTTCTTTAATGCATTATTACATTATTACTGGGACATTCACCTTAGTTGCATATTTTTAAATATTCTTCTTTTGTTGTGAAATTGAAATTTATTACAACCTGAATGTAATTACAAAAAAAAAAAAGTTTTTTCAGATAAACTTTTTCGATTTTTAATTTTTTCAGTCAAAATAGGCCGTTGCTGAATGGCTGCGAACCCGGAAATCGTGCCTAGCCAACAGTCGGTTGAATACGATTTTTCATACTTTTCATAAATATTGTTGTTCTCAGGAATTGAGTACTGAAGAACAGTTTTGAATGGCCTACCATTTTAATCATTTTTCACAGTATTTAAAAAAACAAAGTATGGCATAGATTACAATGAATTTCGAAAGATTGCACATGATTACATATGAGGTTACACAAGGTTACATGAAAGTACACATCAGATTACAAGAATGGTTAACCCTTCCCTTAAATAATTTTTGGATGTACCTCAACTTCAGTACTCTCTATTTCGATTTAGTAAAAATTCAAATACTTGATTGAAATAGTAAAATACATTGTAACAGCCTCACTCTGTAACAGTCGACTACCACTCTGCCCACTAACCAGAAAAAGCCAAAAAAATTTCAACTATATTTTTAACAGTCTTCACAGGTCAAAATTTTCTGAAAACGGGCGAAATAAGGAGATTATAACATGCGTACTATAATGAATGGAATTTTTCTTCATTTGAATTCCTAAAATGTTAAATAAAATTATTTCATTTATGATTGAATTTTCGAACAGAAGAAAAAACTAATTTTCAATCAAGGAGATTAATTTTCTACCAAGAAGACGAATTTTCATTAAAAAAAAAAAGAATTTTCAACCAATAATAATGCAATAGTTAAATTTTCAGATAAAAAAATTAGTTTTTAACTCTCAAGAAATTAATTTTCAACCGAAAAAAAATAATTTACAACAGAAAAGATGAATTTTTGAGCAATAATCCTAGTTTTCTAAAAAAAAAAATCTTCAACAAAATACATGAATTTATAATTAAGAATGACCAATTTCAACCAAAAATGAAATACTTACACTTTTGTTACAAAAATTAATTTTGGATTAAAAGAAAAAATTTTCAATAAAATAGTTCAATTATCAGCCAAACCATTTTCGAATAAAATCCAGAATCTTCAAGCAGAAATTAACATTTTTAACAATGTATTTCAACTTTTTATCAAACAGTTGAATTTTCAACTGAAAACATACATACATACATACATATTTTACAACTAGGAAATACCAATTTTAACTGAAAATGAAATACTAAAATTTTCGTTACAAAAATTAAATTTCAATATAAAGAAAACGAATTTTCAAGATAATAGCCAAATTATCAGCCAAATCATTTTCAACTCAAATCAAGAATATTCAAGCAGAAATTAAAATTCTGAACAAAGTAATTCAACCCTTCATCGAACAGTTGAAGTTCCAAATAAAAACATACATTTTTAACGAATTTTGAACAATATAGTTAAATTTTCGACCCAAAAAATGAATTTTCTAACAATATAGTTAAATGTTCAACCCAAGAAGGCGAATTTTCAACAAAATAGTTGAATTTTGAAAGAAAAATATAATAGTTAAATTTTCAACTGATAATATTAATTTTCAACAAAAGAATAAGCAAATAGGTGAAAATATAAAACATTAACTAAACCGTTGAATTTTCAACCAAAATTATGAATTTTCAATGAAGAATATCAATTTTCAAGAAAATATATGCATTTTCAACTAAAATAGATCATTTTTATACCAAAAATGGAATGATCAAGTTTTCAACTGGTACAATTAATTGTAAGCAAAATAGTTGAAAAATATTTCAATTAGCTATGTGAATTACTCTAAAAAGTCTGGACTACTCTGAGTTATAAGTTAATTACTTATATTATCTAAATTACTTCGAATTACCTGAATTACAAATGGATTACCTTGAATTAGAGATGGATTAAACTGTATTATGGATGCATTAATTTAGATTGCATTTGGATTACTTTGATCCAAATTATATAGATTAAATGTGGATTACTCTGGATTATATGTGGATCAATCTGATTAAAAAATCTATTGTTTGGATTATAATAATTTTTCCGAATAGTTTGGATTACAAGTGTATTACATTGTATTTCTCCAGATTTCAAGGGGACTATAACGCATTTGAACTCGAAAGTTATGTCGAACAATATTGGACAAATTTTTTGTTAATAGTATTTTACGAAAATTTAATTTGGGTATTGTAATTTCTCACCATGTCCAGCTTTCCCATACGAACTCAAAACTTCTTATAAAATGCATTCTACAGACCAAAAACAAAGTATCTTAACTAGTTCAAAATGTCAGATAATTTTTTTCAGACAATCTTCAATATAATAGGTCACATGAATATCCAAAGATTGAAAAGAACCATGAGTTCAGTGCCTCTATTTGAAAATTTTAAATTAAGATTGAAAAGAGTTCCATTTTATCATGAATAATTTTTCTCAAATAAGCAGGAAAAAGATTCATAATCAAAAAATAAAATTCCAAAGCAACCTTACTTTTGGGATCGTTAGAGACAAGATTAGCATAATGAAAAAGAGGGAGAAAAAGGGAAAAAGTCAACCAAAAACCAACCTCTCACTTTTTTCTTTCTCCGTCCTTTTTATACTACAAGAGGACCAACATGTTTCGAGGCCCATTTAGACCTCCTCATCAGGGAATATTTATAGGTAATAAGTAAAGGTAGGAACAAATTAACATGCCTGTAAAGTAAATATTTCAATCAGTATTAATTCAAAATTAATAGTTTCGTAACATTCAGATTGTGTTTTAAAAAATTGTTATAATTTTTAAATAGAGTTTTCCCAAGTGTGAAAAGTACAAAAACAAATACGGAAACTTCGGATTCATTCAAAAGGAAACAAATACATCGAGTTAACCTTTTCCCAACAAATTAGAGATAATTATTTTTTTAAAAAATTCAATTTGTGAAATTTATTGTTAGGAAAATGGATCTTATTGGAATCGACAGAAATTGGGATAATCGGATATGTGATGGGAAAACCTGTGGAAAATATCAAACATTTTACCTAATTAGTAAAAAATTAATATCAACAGTCTTACAACAAGACTTTTTGGTCATATGCAAATTTCATCGCGAATAAAAATGTTAGATATGATTTCAAAAACGAAAGAAATAAAGTAAAATTTGATACAAATACTGAAAAACTGCAAAAAATCGAATAAATAGAGTAATTAAAAATGTTTCTTTTCTATTGAACATTCAATTTCTCAATAAATAACTTTCATTGCTTTGAACTTAATTATTTTCAATTAATACTGATTGAAATATTTTCTTTACATATATATTAATTTTTGCATACCTTCAGTTATTCCATATGAATAATCCCTTATGAGGAGGTCTCAATTGGTCTCCCTGCTTATTTAGCCGAAATTATTCATGATATAATGGAATCCTTTTCAATCTTATTTAAAAAATCAAATGATGAAATATAAAATTATGAGTGACTCGGTTTTCCCAATGTGTCCTAGTTAGTTCCATTTAATCGTATATTTATCAATTATTTATAAAAATTATACATCTATTCATGTTTGGAAATCCTGTTACAGGCTTAAAAGGAAATGTAACTCAAGTAACTTTGGGAATAAAGTATAACATCGAGGAGTTTACTTGTTCTTCAAGTACAAGAGCTGTCTGGAAAGTATCCGACTTTGTGGTGTGCCAGAAGCAAGAGTCCATTCTGATTATTAGCGATGATATCTTCTTCAAATTAGTCCCCTTTGAAAGCCAGAACCTTCTTCCAGAAAACGTCCCACTTTCGGAATCACTCCTTAAAGTCACCTACCGGAATAGCTATCAGCTGCTTTGAAGCATTTTGTTTTACAAAATACATTAATTCAAAAAACAGCTAAAAATGATGGGGATTATGTTGGCTGCTAAAGTTGTACAAAAGCATGTTTCGCCAGAAATTTCTGAATGAGCTGCAATCAATGAACAGGTGGGTTTTCCTGGTGCAGAATCCTGGAGCCACTGACCTAGACTCATCCCCGCATCTAGATTAAAAACTCCCGAAGATATAGTTTTTGAAATCCCGAGATCTTTCTCTATTTTTCTTACTAACTAACGACGATTGCTATTAATTAACACTACCACTCGTTCCCCATTTGAAAAGTTTTTGCTGTTGTGGGCCTGCCAGAGCTAGGATAATTTTTTACTGAACTACGACCACATTTGAATCACCTAAACCACTCCTTAATTTCAGCATCACTGGTGCGTTCCGTCATCCTGAAATACGACGCGTACATGGTTAGACATTTAAGCAACTGCGTATACTAGTCGACTAATGATTCGCAGTTCTGTGTCACCTAGTGAGGGGCCTCAGAAAGCCCCCCCCCCCTTTATATAGTAAATACCTATTTTTGACAATAGTACAACTATTTTCTAAGTTAGAGTACAAAGTCGGAGACTTTTCAGACAGACCTCAGAGCTGTGAATATAAATTTATTTTTTTGTAGATACACTTAAATATTATTAATTAGATATAATTTTCGGATAATGGACGCTGTATGTAAATCAGTCTATTTATTCATCTACAAATACGAATTTCTTGGAAATTTCCCAGAGAAGATCAATGCATCAACCGACGATTCCTTGATTGGTCACACGGTATGCGATCTCATCAGTTGTAACTTACGGATCGCATCACGCTGTGAATTGCGTCGAGCAAAATTGCAGTGTAATTGCACTGACAACACTGCTTTGAATTCAAAAGTACTCGTCAACGATCCATGGAAAAAAAGTTCTTTATATCTCATTGTATGGGTAGTGATATTGTAAAATAACGACACACGAGGACATTCCACCCATCTAGATAGGTACAAAAGAATAAATACATTTGCTGCAATTAACTACTTGTAAACTAGTAACTTTTAATTAAAATGTTAATTATCATTACGCAGCTGTTTTTTATTACACAAAGCCAATCATTGATAGATTACTATTCTTATTAAAATATTTCAGATTTTTGGAATTTGGGAATTTAAATTACAAAAAGAAATTATCAAACTGTAAACAAATCTTCTTAAGTTGATTTAAATGATTTTTTAATCAATTATTTCACTTCAACTTCAGGATCTTTGAAACTTTTTAATTTATTCTTCCTGAAGAAATTAATTTAATAATT